>OY755241.1:77883502-78041002 GCA_963576725.1 Azorinus chamasolen | reverse complement strand
AGAATACAGAGACAGTTCAATCTGCTTCCTGCCGCCAATAGCTGAAATGAGAAACTGAAAACACAGATTATTGAACACATTGATTCATTAAAGAATACGCTAATTCAGGAACTACAAGAAAACCTTAAACAAGAGGGCCAGAATAGCCCTGATATCGCTCACCAGACAATCAGATGAGAAGATTTTCAAAGTTTTCACTATACATGTATGTTTCTATAGAAAACTAGCTTGCACTGGGGTGGTACCAATTTTGAATCCAGGGGCAAAATTTATATAACTTTTGTAGAGGACCTTATCATGATGCTATGTGCTAAACATGAAAGCCGTGAACCTTCCAGTATCAGGAAAGGATTTTCAAAGTTTCACTGTATGTTTCTATTGAAAACTGGCTACCCCTGGGACAGGGCCACTTTTGACGCCAGGGGCATAATATATATAACTTTTGCAGAGGACCTGAACATGATGGCATGTGCCAAATATGAAAGCTGAGAGAAGATTTTCAAAGTTTTCACTATATTGTTTCTATTGAAAACTGACACCCCCCTGGGGTATGGCCAATTTTGACCCCAGGGGCAAAATTTATATACCTTATGTAGAGGACCTGAACATGATGCTCTGTTCTAATATGAAAGCTTAGAACCTTCCAGTTTCAGAGAAGACGTTATTCAAATTTTTACTTTACATGTTTCTATAGAAAACGAGGCACCCCTGGGGCGGGGGCCAATTTTTTAAAATCTCACTACTAGATTATGTAAATGTCAGACCCGATCAACAGGATTGTAAAGAAAATAAGGACAAAACATAATCGACATTCTAAAAATATACCTTTTAAATTTTAGAATATATATTAATGGCTTTTAAAAAATCAAATATTTTTGGTATTTCTACCAGCTCAAACAGTTTCCTCAGGGAATCTGCTTGAAAGAACCTATCTCTGATTAAGATTAAATCAGGACATTCAATGAATGAATGAATGAATGGTGTTTTACGGCCCATCGACACTGATGGTCATATAGAGCCGAATAAATAATGTAAATAAAACTGTGATGAAATCAAATAAAGACAATCCCACTAGATTATGTAAATGTCAGTCCCGATCAACAGGATTGTAAATAAAATAAGGTCAAAACATAAACGACATTCTAAAAATATACCTTTTAAATTTTAGAATATATATTAATGGCTTTTAAAAAATCAAATATTTTTGGTATTTCTACCAGCTCAAACAGTTCCCTCAGGGAATCTGCTTGAAAGAACCTATCTCTGATTAAGATTAAATCAGGACATTCAATGAGAATGTGCTGAATTGTATAAGGCTCAAAACAAAATAAACATTCAGGTTGAACTTCACCTTTCAGTAAAAATGAATGAGTTAAAAAAGAATGTCCAATTCTTATTCTGGCCAATACGACCTCATCACGCCGAATTGGTAAGCATGAACAAAGATGTTCACCTAAAATAGGTTTAACAGCATGGAGCTTGTTATGAATTTCATCATTCCAAGACTCCTGCCATTTATATAGAATATGTCTAGTAATTTTCCACATAGGTCATCACCAACTTTCCAATCATAATCTAAGTAAATGGTTGGGTAGCAAATAGAAAGATCAATGCAAGTAAAAGTTCCTGATGCTGGGTGAAGATAGGTTGGGGACTTATTGTTGAAGATGCACAAATCATGCTCACCAACAAAATCCTCAACGATCTTACCTAAAGCATTTGTATTTGTAGATCCCCATAGAGGATTATGGCTATTAAAATCCCCTAGCAATATAAATGGGGTAGGCAATTGTTCAACAAGGGAGTCAATTTCTTTCTTGTCAATTGTTGTCCTTGGCGGAATATAAATAGAACAAAATGTAATGACCTTATGAAGGGTGACACTGACAGTAACAACTTGTAAATTAGTTTTAATGGGTAAATAACTATGAACAACAGAGTTGTTCACAATAATTGATGAGCCGCCAGCAGCTCTTTCACCATCGTTAAAAATATGATTATAAATAGAATAATTTCTAAAGTTGACTTGATCAGTGTCCTTCAAGAATGTTTCTTGAAGACACATTATGGCCGGGTCATATTTATTCAGCAACAGAAGAATCTCATTATAATTTGCCTTAAGTCCTCTACAATTCCATTGTATTACGCAATTTTTCATTATTGATTAATGAAAATACATTTAGTTAGGATGGAGGCGTAATAGGAACAAGCTTCTTGTCCTTTTTCTTTTTGGGGGATTTGGAAGAAGGGACAATGGATGTATGTACATCCATCACCTCTTCCTCATCCAAGCTGCTATAAGTGTTGTGCAGCTTTACAGGAGTATCTTTACCATTTGGTAAAGGAACATTACTATTAGCTTTACTTTTAGTGTTTGAATTTTTCTGACTCTGAGGCGATTCCTGGGTCGCCTGACATGCCATGTCAGACTTGCCAGAGTCGGAAATCTTTTTGTAGTTTGGCGCACCGTGTGGCCAGGTGACGACTGTTTGAGTTTCAGCGTTCTTAGTTTTAATCTGGTTTTCCTTCACCTTATCCGCATAAGATGAGCCCGCAACAGTGGAAGGATTTGAAGCTTCCACAATTTTACGGGCTTCAGGAAAGGATACGTTCTGCAGAACCCTAATTCTCTGAATTTCCTTTTCCTGCTTCCACTTTGCACACTCTTTTGAGTGAACATAGTGATCCCCTTTGCAGTTAAAACACTGCACAGGGTTTTCACAGGTCGAGGAATCATGATCTTCCTGACCACAACGAGCACAAACTGGTTTTTTCGAACATTTGTCCTTATGGTGACCAAATCTCTGGCAGTTGAAACAACGGAGAGGATTTGGGATGTAAGGGTCGACATCTACGCTTAAGTAGCCACATTTAATTCTTGGTGGAACAAATGGGATGTTAAACTTAAGTATGAAAGTATTGGTAACTATTTCGTTACCATTTCTGACAAACTTAATACGTTTAACCTCCGTAACATTCTGATTTTTCAGTTCTGTTAGCATTTCTTCCTCACTGGTGTGTCGAAGATCACGGTCTCGCACAACTCCTTTGCAGAAGTTCAGAGACTGGTGAGGAGATACTTGAATAGAAATGCCAGCAAACATTGAACTTTTAAGTAAATTATCAGACTGTTGTTTCTTGACACATTCCACTAGAATTTTGCCTGAACGAAGAACCTTAACATCTTTTGGCTCACCTGCCAATCCTTGCAGTGCTTTCGCAACTGCAAAGGGCGACAACTTTGCCAGAGATTCGTCATTATTGACTGGACAGATTACTAAGAATCTTGGCCAATAGTTAGTCATCAACGGTGTTGAGTTTTTTTCACGATCAGACTCTGATGACTCAGAGTCCTTACGTGACCTTTTGAAATTATTTGGTTTCTTTGAACCTGAGCGTTTTTTGGCGGGGGTTGCCATAGCGCTTAATTATAGTTCATCACCCATGCTCCCCACCCACCTCGGAGCCCAACAAGGGGATGTCTTCGGGATATCTCCAGCGAAAGACACCGGGGTTACATGGGTGATATACTCAGATAAATAGCAAAAGTACAAAAATGAGTCATGCAGGAAACACCACATACAGAACAAACACTCGCCCGAACAGCAACACAAGGAAACAGCAAATGTACATAGGTAGAAAAAACAACAAGAGACGCACAAAGACAAAACAAACATACAATAGGGGGAAGATGGAAGTACCGCCTTGGAACGGTCAGTGACAAAAGTCGAGTCAACGCCGTACCTCCAATGCGCTACCGCTAAATAGAACACCTTCTGGCCAATAGGTTAATCGACGCAGGAATCGCTGGTCAACCATACACAAAATCTACCTGATTAGCCCTAAACCACCGCCTTCAAAGACACTTCAGCATAAAGTTAATATTAGCAAAACTAATTAAATGTATTAAAACAGGGAAAATAAGTCATTTAATAGAGAAATGACGAACTCTCAAGATATGAAGTATCCTTGGGCAAGACATGGTAAGCCGGGCCAGGCCTGACCGCTCGTCTGCGCCAAGGTTAAGGGCCAAAGCAGTGTGCATCAGAGGTCATACGCTCAGATACCTCTTTTGCTCAACTACCAGGATCCCATCACCTGGGCGATTCGAGTCGCAACCCACGGTAAACAGGTTGCTCCTATTCGGGGGGATCTTACCCCTCTGCAGGAGATGCAGCTGGCGAATTCTAACTCCCGCCACCAGGTTCACTAGGTGTAAGGCCATAGTTAAAAACACACACTCATTTAGATCGCCCTCTATCATTTTTAGTGGTAATTCGGTACATGTGTCGTAGCACCAGGTGCGTGCGGATTGCTTCGATGTATTGTGAAGTCCAGTCTGGAGAATTTTTCTGAACTACACTGTGGATGTGTCCAAGGACACACCCACAACCAGAAATGGTGTCAAAGCCACCTGATGCTCGCCTGTGTAAAAGTCAAGTCTAAAACGTGTCATATTGAACACAAAAAAAATCATTCAATTTTCAATTTAAACTTAACTGCATCAATATTACAACCAAAAGGCAATCAAATACCAATTTTCATCAATTTAAAAAGATTCTCAAACAAAAAAGATACATACCAAATACGAAATCCCTAATACCAAATATGGAAGCCCTAGATCTATTGGTTCCAATGTAATAGACAGTTTTGCAAAAGTAGGTCAAAGGTGAAGGTCAGAAGGGTAAAATTGTTGGCATGGTCGTACCAAGTAAAGAAGTCCTATGCCCATCACATCCAATATTATAGGAATTTAAAGATTTTTGCAAATGAAGGTCAAAGGTCAAAGTCAAGGTCACATGGTAAAAACATTGGTATGGTTGAGTCTTAAGACAGGAAATATACATACAAAATATGGAAGCCCTATGCCTATTGGTTCCAATGTTATATGCACTTAAAAGGCTTTTGCAAAAAATAGATCAAATGCTAAAGTCAAGGTCAGAAGGGCAAATATGTTTGCATGGTCATACCAAGTATGAAAGTCCTAGGTATATTGGTTCCAAGTTATAGGCACTTACATATTTTTGCAAAAATATGTGAAATGTCAAGGTCATATGGTAAAACATATTGGTGTGTTTGAAAAAGTCTTCAGACAGAAAAGATACAAACTAAGTATGGACGTATATGCATTTAAAAACTTGCAAAAGTAGGTCAAAGGTCAAGGTCAGAAAGGCAAACATGCTGGCATGGTCATACTAGGTATGGAAGCCCTAGGCCTATTTGTTGCAATGCTATAGGCATTTAAAGACTTCTGCAAACGTAAGTCAAAGGTCAAGGTCACATGGTAAAAACAATGGTATGGTTGGAAAAGTCTTAAGACAAGAAAGTTGCATACCAAGTATGGAAGCCATTGGCCGACTGGTTCAAATTTTATAGGCATTTTAAGAAATTTGCAAAAGTAGGTCAAATGTCAAAGTAACATGGCAAAACCAATATTGTTGGAAAGGTCTTAACACAAGAAAGTTGCATATACCAAGTATGGAAGCCTTTGGCCCATTGGTTCAAACGTTATAGGCATTTAAAGATTTTTGCAAAAGTAGGTCAAAGGTCAAGGACAAGGTCAGGAGTGCAAAAAAAAGTCGGCATGATCATACCAAGTATGGGAGTCCTAGGCCTATTGGTTCCAATAATATAGGTATTTATTGATTTTTTCAAAAGTAGGTCGAAAGTCAAGGTCAAGGTCAGAAGGCCAAACAATGATATTGTTGGAAAAGTCTTAACACAAGAAAGTTGCATACCAATTATGGAAGCCCTATGTCTATTGGTTCAAATACTATAGGCATTTAAAGATTTTTGCAAAAGTAGGTCAAAGGTCAATGCCAAGGTCAGAAGGGCAAACATATTGGCATGGTCATACCAAGTATGGAAGCCCTAGGCCAACTGGTTCCAATAATATAGGTATTTAAAGATTTTTGCAAAAGTAGGTCAAAAGTCTAGGTCAAGGTCAAGGTCAGCAGGGCAAAAATTTTGGCATGGCCGGAAGGGTCTCAACAATATGAACCTGCTAACCAAATTTCAGCATCATAGCACAAATATTAAGCTTTATACCAACTGTCCCAAAAACTTTAACCTGGTGATTTTGGGCCCCAAATAAAACTAAGTCCAAAACATGTCAAAAATTGAATAAAATTTAAACAAATTGTTAATGTTTAACTTCTTAACAGTAATATTTTACCCCAAATGAGCCTCCATACAAAATTTCAACATCTAGCACAATTATTAAGTTTTAAAACAACCTGTCCAAAAAACTAACCTAGTGATTTGTGACCAAAACATGTCAAAAATTGATAAAATTGAAAAATATTTTTAATGTTTAACTTCATTATAGCAATATCTGACCTCAAATGAACCTTCATACAAAATTTCAGCATCCTAGTACAAATATTAAGCTTTAAAACAACCCGTCCAAAAAACTTTAACCTGGTGATTTATGGCCAAAAGGACTAAGTCCAACACATGTCAAAAATTGATAAAATTGAAAAATATTTTTAATTTTAACTTCATTACAGTTATATCTGACCTCAAATGAACTTCCATACAAAATTTCAGCATCCTAGTACAAATATTAAGCTTTAAAACAACCCGTCCAAAAAACTTTAACCTGGTGATATGTGGCCAAAAGGACTAAGTCCAAAACATGTCAAAAATTGATAAAATTGAAAAATATTTTTAATGTTTGACTTCATAACAACAATATTTGACCTAAAATGAACTTCCATACAAAATTTCAGCACCCTAGTACAATTATTAAGCTTTAGAACAACCCGTCCAAAAAACTTTAACCTTGGCCACGCTCACGCACACGCTCACGCCGGGGGTATAGCATAAGCTCTACTGTTCTACGAACAGGCGAGCTAAAAACGGGACGTATTATGGAATGGCGCTTTCTGTCTGTCCATCTGTCTGTAACATCTCTAACTCAAGCTCCACTTAGTGGATCCTTCCCAAATTTAACCACAATATTTATCGGGACATGCTACGGTAGCATGCCCAGTCCTGGTATGTATATCCAAGGTCAAGGTCACACATTTGGACTTAGAATTTGCGTTTAGCAAAAATGTTAACCTGTCGGTCTGTCAGTAACATCTCTAACTCAAGTTCTGCTTGGTGGATCCTTCTCAGATTTCACCACATTGTTTATCTGGACATGCTACAGTAACATGTATGTTTGCCGGTATGTTTATCCAAGGTCAAGGTTGCACAATTGGACTTAGTAAGTCCACTTATTTACATAACCCTTTGAGATAAAGCTTTGAAACTTTGAGCACTTGTTCACGATCAGAAGCTCCATCTGTAGGCAAGAGTAAATAACTCTGTCAAGCATTTTAGACAGAATTTTGACCCTTTTTGATTTAGGATTTTTGGTTAAATTTTTTGGTAATGTATGCCTTTTTACAACACTGAGATAAAGCCTGGAAACTTTAAAAATAGCCTATAAGGGAATGGGTTAAATATTTTAGCCCTTCACCTCATGAACACATATACTCCAATTCATGGACTTAAATATTTCTTAGCTTAATTTTGATAATTGCCAATTATAACAAGGAATGTTTTGACCATTTCAGAATCTATATAACAAGATCTTCATGAAAAATGGATTATTTGGTCAAAGCAGAAACTAGAATCATAATCAACAGAGCAGACCCAATTTATCAGATGACTCCTTTATCTACACAGTAAAAGGTAAATCTATAGTAAATATCAAATATTTTCTGTATTTCTCAGCCAGGCCCCATCTTACTGTAACCTTTCCCTCATACAAACATGTTTTCACGCATTTGCAAACAGAGTAGACCCAGATCAGACGGCTCCTAGAGGAGCCGTCTGATCAGGGTCTGCTCTGTTTGCTGATATAATTTGATAAATATGTTTCGCTCTTTGCTTTCTAAAATGTCTGCAATGTTCCAAGTCCCATATTTTTTTTATAACTATTTTGTTAATGAATATTCAGTTGGTATTGAAATTTGGACTAAACTTAGAACAGGGAAAGGGTTATTTATTAAATATTTTAGGCCTTTACCTCATGAACATGTATACTCCCAATTCATGGCTTTAAATATTTATTAGCTTAATTTTGATAATTGTCCATTAACAAGGGATGTTTTTGCCATTTCAGAAATTGTAGAACCGGATCTATATTTGGTCAAGGCAGAATCATAAGTAAATAATTCCAAAAGGGAACAGAGCAAACCCTTATCAAATATTTTCTGTATTTCTCAGCCAGGCCCCATCTTACTGTTAATTATTGGGAAAAAGAAAACCGCACTTCAAAAATAATTTTAGCAGAAAACTTTCTGTTTTGGAACAAGAAGATTGAACCAAGAAAATCAAATAAAGAAATTATGGGCATTTGCCACAGTATCCATATGCCAGAGAATTTAGCTTGTGTGTGTAAATAAAATTGTCTTTCACTAGCTATTCAGTTTGCAAAATGTGTTACCTGGAATGAATGAATGAATGAATGAATGAATGGTGTTTTACGGCCCATCGACACTGATGGTCATATAGAGCCGAATGAATAATGTAAATAAAGCTATGTGATGAAAATAAACATCAATAAAGAGATCACGTGAATCGAGCACTGGGCGAATTTCGAGGAAAGGTGTGAAGTTTTCGTGACATGTGTTCTGTCTATATAGCATTGGACACGACGAGATCACGTGATAAGCATCCCGCGAATTCTAAACGTATTCTTCGCCATACAGAGCGCATGTGTTGGAAAGATAGGAAACAGCGGACATAGCAAAACAGGAGAGATAGCACCATGGGCCATTTTAGTAAGTGTAAACTTGTTTCTGTTCGTTTCATGGTTTAGTACAGCCGTCCAGATGAGATGCGTAAATTAAAACATTTTCAAGAATAGCTTCTTCATTTCTCCGCCAAACCCATTGTTGTGACGCCTCTTTAGACTCGTCACACCACAGGGTTTGGTGCAGAGTGACGAGTTTAGTATTTGCATCAGAGCCCACCATTGCCTCTTGTTCTGAATGTTAAAATCAGTTTGGGTTTCTTTGTTCTTATCAACTATGGCAAATATAAGACATGATTTACTGTATAATGGATGTTTTTCGTGTCTTTATTTGGTTTACCATTTGCCAGTGTAATAATTTGCCATATGTATAAAGTAGATTTAGCTGTTTGTAGATTTATCTTGTGTGTGCATATCATTGGTCCGCTCCACAGGCGTTAGGCTCATGAAATATGTCTAAATAAGTTAAAATGTCCCTAAATTGACGTTTTGTAACATTTGGGGCCGACAAAATAAAGCCTGTGGCGTTTTGAGACAAAGCTGAATAATATACGAAATTTCAGCTTTGTCTCAAAACGTCCCAGGCTTTATTTTGTTGGCCCCAATTGTTACAAAACGTCAATTTAGGGACATTTTAACTTATTTTAGACATACTTAATGAGCCCAACGCCTGTGGTCCGCTCTAAATTGACCACCAGTGTCGATGGGGCTAGTGAACACCATTCATTCATATTGTTGAGAAGAGTGTAACTGTTATCCTTTCTCAGCCAAACATTTTCATTGGCTGCTAATGTTGTCCTTTACATCAGACTTTTAAAATATAAAGCTACAGTAAAACCTCTTTTAACTGCCACTCTATTGTGTTAATTAGTTGGTATTTAGGGCAGGTGGCTGCTTAAAGCAAGGTGAATTTAGTATAGGAATGTTCTGTTTTACTTTCACATTGCTTTAAGCAGTCACCTGCAATAAACACTAAATTAATGTAGTTTAGTTACCATTATAGAGAGGTTATACTGTATTGTGAAAAAAACACACTCAAAAGTGATAGCTTGATGAGCACCTATAATTATATACAGGCCGTACGTGGCTTCATTCTGAAGGTCTTGGAGGACGATTTTAGTATTCGTTACACCCCTATACCTCTGAGCTAATTAAAAATTATACATTGATGCATTCTCACATGAATATTAATAGAAGAAAGCTAGGGTTAATATACAGGCTTGTGTTTCCCTCATTTCCTTTACAAGAAACAACATAAGCGTGTCAAACAATAGGGATCCAGATGAGATATCATGTTACTTGGAATCTCATCTGGATCCAAACTGCTTTTAAATATTTTGGATTGCCTGTGTGATGAAAGAGCTAACCCAGTCCCTCATAGGCTATTTTAGATCCTTTCTCTTAACCTATTCCCTCCTAGGCTATTTTAGATCCAGCCTCTTTGAATTAATCTACTGAAAAAAAGAGCATTAACACTTTCCCTCATATAAACGTACTTTCACGCATTTGCAAACAGAGTAGACCCAGATCAGACGGCTCTTAGAGGAGCCGTCTTATGAGGGTCTGCTCTGTTTGCTGATGGAATTTGATAGATCTATGTCCTTACTTTCTAAAATCGCTTCAATGTTCAACCTTCCATTTTTCAATTTAACTGCTTTGTTCATGAATATTCAACAGGTATGGATATTTGAAATAAATATAGCTAGAACAGGGAAAGTTTAGAATTTTGTAGTTTTGAAACCATTGTGATAAATAGAGCATTTGCATCTGCAGAGGCGTAGAAAGGCGTATTTATGGAGGAAAGGGTTAACTGAAAAGGAGCATTAAGTAATTTACTACAGAAAAGCAACATTTTAGAACTGTAGTTTTGAAACCATTGTGATAAATGTGCCCCTTCACACAAACTTTTTCACACATTTGCAAACAGAGTAGACCCAGATGTCTATAGACGGCTCCTATAGGAGCTGTCTGATCATGGTCTGCTCCGTTTTCCAATGAAATTTGATAGACTAGTTTTATTTTACTTTCTAAAATGGCTACAACGGTCCACCTTCCATATTTCATTATAATTATTTTCTCTATGAATATTTATTAGGTGTTGAAATCAGGGTTAATTATTAAATCTTTTAGCCCTTTACCTCATGAACACTTATACTCCAATTCATGGCCTTAAATATTTATTAGCTTATTTTTGATAATTGTCAATTAACAATTGGGAATACCTTCACTAGAATATCGTAGACTTAGAGCAGACATGATCCAAGTATTCAAAATCTTAAACGGGATAGATAAAGCTGACAAGACACAACTCTTCACTCTTAACCAAAGTGTTGTAACAAGGGGTCATCCACAAAAATTAAAAAAGAAACGCTTTAGGCTAGACATCAGAAGGCACACATTCTCGCAACGAATAATAAATCGATGGAATAGCCTCCCTGAGAAAGTGGTTACCTCAGACACACTGAATATATTTAAAAGCAGATTGAATTTTCATTGGAGTGATTTAAAAAACAAATTTCAGCCAGATTGCTATGATACTTTCGCCCAAACCGGACCAGGACAAATATACGAGACGGCTCGGAGAGTTACTAGTAACTAATATTGAGTTCGACAACCGGTAACAGGTAACAAGGGATGTTTTTGCCATTTCAGAAATTGTAGAACCGGATCTATATTTGTTCTACCTACCTGTTCTACCTGTTGTCGAGCTCATATAATAGTTGGGTAACTCTCCGAGCCGTCTCTATAATAATTTCTTAATCCGGTTTGGGTGTATGATTCGTAACAATCTGGCTGAAATTTAATTTTTAGGTCCTTAAATTATGGGCATTTGCCACAGTATCCATATGCCAGACAATTTAGCTTGTGTGTGTAAATAAAATTGTATTTCACTAGCTATTCAGTTTGCAAAATGTGTTACCTGGATAAAACAGTTTAGATTCTTACAACAATTTGAGTCACATGCATTTTATCTGGATCCAAACTGTTTCTAATTAACCCTTCGCTTGCTATTCACGTCAATATAGGTACTTGTAAATAGTGAAGACCCAAATGAGACAGCTGCTGCAGGAGCTGTCTAATCAGGGTCTGCACAATTTACAAGTTGATTGTGCAACCAGTGCACTCCACAGCAGTTATTCCACGATGAAATACGTGTACACAGTAAAGATATATGTAATTTTACAACAGGGCATGGGTAAAGAAGGAGAAATGTATTTTAAAATTCAGCAAGCGAGGGGTAATATGTCATCTTTTATTTACAGTAAAACCCCACTTGAATGAATGAATGTTTTATCATAAGTTTTGTGTCATTGTCTACTACACGTTTTGTGTAATGAATGAGATGTATCATGGGTGAAAGGACACTGTGACAGAGCAAACAGTAAAACCCCAGATCAGCTGCCCATTGGGAAGTACAGGGTCTAATGAGATCAGCTGAGATGGAGAAAACAATAGCATCAGATCAGCTCTCATGCAAAAAACATGGTCTATTGAGATGACTAATTGACTAACTGGAGTGTTTTACTTAACCCATTCAAGGCCGAATTTTCAGAGGAATTGGCCTATTTTGGTATAAGTATTCACTATGCAAGCCTCAACTTTGCTAGATGATTTTAATGATAAACAATGATGACTCTAGTCAGATCGTTCTTACACTGTTTGCAACTGTCACTATACAGTATGTAACCCCTCTAAACAGGACATTGAATTAAGTATAGATATTGGTCTTGGAGACAGCTTAATGCAGGGTGAAAGTCATGAGGGGTTTTACTGTACATTGTCATTGTCTACTACACGTTTTGTGTAATGAATGAGATGTATCATGGGTGAAAGGACACTGTGACAGAGCAAACAGTAAAACCCCAGATCAGCTGCCCATTGGGAAGTACAGGGTCTAATGAGATCAGCTGAGATGGAGAAAACAATAGAATCAGATCAGCTCTCATGCAAAAAACATGGTCTATTGAGACGACTAATTGACTAACTGGAGTGTTTTACTTAACCCATTAAGCCGAATTTTCAGAGGAATGGCCTATTTTGGTATAAGTATTCACTATGAAAGCCTTAACTTTGCTAGATGATTTTAATGATAAACAATGATGACTCTAGTCAGATCGTTCTTACACTGTTTGCAACTGTCACTATACAGTATGTAACCCCTCTAAACAGGACATTGAATTAAGTATAGATATTGGTCTTGGAGACAGCTAAATGCAGGGTGAAAGTCATAAGGGGTTTTACTGTACATTGTCATTGTCTACTACACCTTTTGTGTAATGAATGAGATGTATCATGGGTGAAAGGACACTGACAGAGCAAACAGTAAAACCCCAGATTAGCTGCCCATTGGGAAGTACAGGGTCTAATGAGATCAGCTGAGATGGAGAAAACAATAGAATCAGATCAGCTCTCATGCAAAAAACATGGTCTATTGAGATGACTAATTGACTAACTGGAGTGTTTTACTTAACCCATTCAAGGCCGAATTTTCAGAGGAATGGCCTATTTTGGTATAAGTATTCACTATGAAAGCCTTAACTTTGCTAGATGATTTTAATGATAAACAATGATGACTCTAGTCAGATCGTTCTTACACTGTTTGCAACTGTCACTATACAGTATGTAACCCCTCTAAACAGGACATTGAATTAAGTATAGATATTGGTCTTGGAGACAGCTTAATGCAGGGTGAAAGTCATGAGGGGTTTTACTGTACATTGTCATTGTCTACTACACGTTTTGTGTAATGAATGAGATGTATCATGGGTGAAAGGACACTGTGACAGAGCAAACAGTAAAACCCCAGATCAGCTGTCCATTGGGAAGTACAGGGTCTAATGAGATCAGCTGAGATGGAGAAAACAATAGAATCAGATCAGCTCTCATGCAAAAACATGTCTATTGAGATGACTGGAGTGTTTTACTTAACCCATTCAAGGCCGAATTTTCAGAGGAATTGGCCTATTTTGGTATAAGTATTCACTATGAAAGCCTTAACTTTGCTAGATGATTTTAATGATAAACAATGATGACTCTAGTCAGATCGTTCTTACACTGTTTGCAACTGTCACTATACAGTATGTAACCCCTCTAAACAGGACATTGAATTAAGTATAGATATTGGTCTTGGAGACAGCTAAATGCAGGGTGAAAGTCATAAGGGGTTTTACTGTACATTGTCATCTACACGTTTTGTGTAATGAATGAGATGTATCATGGGTGAAAGGACACTGACAGAGCAAACAGTAAAACCCCAGATCAGCTGCCCATTGGGAAGTACAGGGTCTAATGAGATCAGCTGAGATGGAGAAAACAATAGAATCAGATCAGCTCTCATGCAAAAAACATGGTCTATTGAGATGACTAATTGACTAACTGGAGTGTTTTACTTAACCCATTCAAGGCCGAATTTTCAGAGGAATGGCCTATTTTGGTATAAGTATTCACTATGAAAGCCTTAACTTTGCTAGATGATTTTAATGATAAACAATGATGACTCTAGTCAGATCGTTCTTACACTGTTTGCAACTGTCACTATACAGTATGTAACCCCTCTAAACAGGACATTGAATTAAGTATAGATATTGGTCTTGGAGACAGCTTAATGCAGGGTGAAAGTCATGAGGGGTTTTACTGTACATTGTCATTGTCTACTACACGTTTTGTGTAATGAATGAGATGTATCATGGGTGAAAGGACACTGTGACAGAGCAAACAGTAAAACCCCAGATCAGCTGCCCATTGGGAAGTACAGGGTCTAATGAGATCAGCTGAGATGGAGAAAACAATAGAATCAGATCAGCTCTCATGCAAAAAACATGGTCTATTGAGATGACTAATTGACTAACTGGAGTGTTTTACTTAACCCATTAAGCCGAATTTTCAGAGGAATGGCCTATTTTGGTATAAGTATTCACTATGAAAGCCTTAACTTTGCTAGATGATTTTAATGATAAACAATGATGACTCTAGTCAGATCGTTCTTACACTGTTTGCAACTGTCACTATACAGTATGTAACCCTTCTAAACAGGACATTGAATTAAGTATAGATATAGTTCTCTTATGTTTTATCTTAAGTTTTGTGTCATTGTCTTCTACATGTTTTGTGTAATGAATGAAAAATAGCCTATGAAGAAATGGGTTAATCTGCCACCTGTCTTACAGACAAATATTGATGCTATTGAGATGACTAATTGACTAACTGGAGTGTTTAACTTGACCCATTCAAGGCCGAAATTTCATTTATAGCTTTTGGGGAATAGGTTAAATGAATATCCATCAGGTAATGGGTGGATTAGAATTTACAATGTGTACAAATACAAATTTGTCTTAGTGTTCTCTTATGTTTTATCTTAAGTTTTGTGTCATTGTCTACTACATGTTTTGTGCAATGAATAAGATGTATCATGGGTGAAAGGACACTGTGACAGAGCAAACCCAAAGCCGAATTTTCAGAGAAATGGCCTACGTTGGTTAATTATTCACTATGGAAGGCTTATATTTTACTTTGCTAGATGATTTTAATGATAAACAATGCTGACTAAAGTCAGACGGTTCTAACACTGTTTGCAACTGTCACCATACAGTATGTAACCCCTCTAAACCGGACATTGAATTAAGTATAGATATCGGTCTTGGAGACAGCTTAATGCAGGGTGAAAGTCATGAGGGGTTTTACTGTACATGTATATTTTATACATTCAAAGGGTTAGCTTATTCCCTAGGAATTATGCAATCCTTTAACCTTTTAGCTGTGGAATTGTGATTATCAATGTAAGCACTTTGGAACAAAACACCATGAAATGTTGCATCTCATCAGAATACAAACTATTGACTCTTTTAAGAACATAGCAGACAGCAACCCTTTTCATACTATAATTAACTGAATTTGTATATTCGTCACTGCCATTTAACAAACTGTATCTGAGTAAACAGTAGTTTCTGATCAAATGGTTCCTACAGTGGCTGTCTGATCTGGGTCTATTCTGTTTGCAAAGGTCAAATGGTTCCTACAGTAGCTGTCTGATCTGGGTCTACTCTATTTGCAAAGGCCAAATCGTTCCTACAGCAGCTGTCTGATCTGGGTCTACTCTGTCTGCAAAGGTACAAAACAGCATTTACATTAGAGAAAGGATTAAACATTCCCAAACATGAGGAGCTTTCTGCATAACTTTCATCCTGCTTTAACCCTTTCCTCCATAAATACGCCTTTCTACGCCTCTGTAAAAGTCTCTTCTTGACAAAATTCTAAAATTTTACTTTTCTCCAGTAAATGCTCCTTTTGGGTAAATTCATTCAAAGAGGTTGGGTCTAAAATAGCCTATGAAGTAATGGGTTAAGCTGCCACCTGTCTTATACAAATATTGATGCTAAGTACTTTAACCCTTTCCCTATTCTGTATCTTGGCCAAATTTTAATTTTAATTTATAATTTATTTTAATATTCATTAACAAACTATTTTAAAGAAATATTGAAGGTGGAACACTGTTTACCTGGACCCTGACCTACTTAATTTGAATAAATAAAAATTCGTAACATTGTATGTAAATTGGCTAAATATAAAACAGGGTTAAATTGTTAAGCTATTTTGTGTTTTGTGTTATTGTAATTGTTTGTATTAGTTTTCATTGTTAAACTGTCAAGAGCTATTTTTGTGTTTTGTGTTATTATCTTAATGGTTTTGTATAAGTTCTCAAATTGTTAACCCTTTCCTTCATATAAACGTGTTTTCACGCATCTGCAAACAGAGTAAACCCAGATCAGACGGCTTCTCTACCCAGATCAGATGGCTCCTAGAGCCGTCTGATCAGGGTCTGCTCTGTTTGCTAATGGAATTTGAATCTGTTTCTTTACTTTCTTTTGTCAATGAATATTCAGTAGGTATTGAAAATTGGCTAAATATAGAACAGGGAAAGGGGTGAACTGTTAGAGCTATTTTCGTGTTTTAGTTATTGTTGTAATTGTTTTGTAATATTTCTTAAATTGTTAAATTGTTTATTGTTAGCTCTCAAATTGTTAACTGTTAATTGTTATTGTTATATTCTTAATTGTTATTGTGTTTTGAGTTATTTTAATTGTTTTGTATTTGTTCTCAAATTGTTAACCCTTTCCCTCGTATAAAAGTGTTTTCACTTTTTTTAACATTTTCAGAGGAATGGCCTATTTTGGTAGAAGTATTCACTATGAAAGCCTTAACTTTGCTAGATGATTTTAATGATAAACAATGATGACTCTAGTCAGATCGTTCTTACACTGTTTGCAACTGTCACTATACAGTATGTAACCCCTCTAAACAGGACATTGAATTAAGTATAGATATTGGTCTTGGATACAGCTCTCCTTTTTAGTCCCCTACCAATGTTTTCTGGACTTTTTATAGAAGTGACTAGAGATATCTACTCAATATGTAGTACAAAGCTAAATCTAGATAAGTTACGGCTTATGTCACAATCTCAGCCCGGTTGAATAATTATTTCCGGAGTTATTGCCCTTGAACTTTAATATTTTTCTTCAAATTTGGGATTTTCCAGACTTTTTGGGAAGTGGTTGCAGATATGAGAACTGGCATAATTTGGTAAAGGACCTGAACATGATGCTATATATATATATATATATATGAAGAATATATTCAAAGTTTTACTATATATTTCTATAGAAAACAAGGCACCCCTGGGGCGGGGCAAATTTTGACCCCAGGGGCATACTTTATGCAACTTTCGTACAGGACCTGATCATGATGTTATGTGCCAAGTATGAAAGCTGAGAACCTTCCAGTTTCAGAGGAGAATATTTTCAAAGTTTTCACTATATGTTTCTATTGAAAACTGCCAACCCCTGGGGGCGGGGCCAATTTTGACCTCAGGGGCATGATTTATTTAACCTTTGTAGAGGACCTGAACATAATGCTATGTGCCAAATATTAAAGCTGAGCACCTTCCTGTTTCAGAGTTGCCACTATTTGTTTGTATTGAAAACTGCCAACCCCTGGGGCGGGAATTTTGACCCCGGGGCATACTTTATATAACTTGTAAAGCACCTGAAAATGATGCTATGTGCCAAATATGAAAGCTGAGAACCCTGTAGATTCAGAGGAGAAGATTTTCAAAGTTGTCACTATATGTTTCTATTGAAAACTGCCCACCCCTGGGGCGGGGCCAATTTTAACCCCAGGGGCATAATTTACATAACTTTTGTAGAGGACCTACAGATGATGCTATGTAGCAAAGATGAAAGCTAAGAACCCTGTAGATTCAGAGGAGAAGATTTTTAAAGGTTCAAATTGTCGACGCCGACGCCGGACATCAGGCGATCACAAAAGCTCACCCTGAGCACAAAAGTGCTCTGGTGAGCTAAAAAGTACTAGAACTATTTATTGGCAGCTAAAGATGATGTCAGTCAACCACAGGAAGCGCCTAAAACAATTAATGTTCAGTATCTTAGGCAAACTGAAATGCCAGCACATGATTGTGAAATCACACCTGAAGTGGAATTTTCTACCCAACCATGTATGCAGAGTAGTGAAGAAATTGTACATGTAGGCCAACATGTTTCAGAAATTCACCTGCCAGCTGTTGCACCAGATACAGCGGTTGGAACAGTGGGACACATATCACCAATGGGTGAAAAAGGTGTAGACCAAAAGGTTTTATCAGCACTTCGTCTGCCAGCTATTACACTAGGTCATGGGACTAGAGTGATGCCATCAAACATATGCTATCCTGGTTAGTTGATGGAGGTGGCAACCCCAGATGATATGGAGGGAATATGTGATCCACCATTGCCAAGTTACATCATGTTCAAAAGGGAACTTTGCATGGCTTCTTGCCAAGCTTTTATACGCTGAACCTGAATTGGAAGGCAAGAATTATCTGGCAAACAAGGGGAAACCTCCACTGAGCCCTCGCAGACTGCATGCCATAACATGCAGTTTAAGGCATCTATGGACCAGCCAAGGACAACATCAGTGTTGCAAAGACTGCCATTAATGGAGAATTCGCAACATGCAGTACAACACACATAGGATTCAGAAGAGATTGCCCTTTCAAGTTATGGACAATAACAGTTTATTTAGACCAACATGGCAACAGCAATAGGTTATTTTCAGAAGTGAAGAGAGATGGTTGCTTAAAGTAGGCTGAAAGTATAGCAGAATGCTCCTCTATGATACATTCTGATATCTTTTATTACCACATCTTATCAATAAACGTTGTTAGCTTCAACTGCAACATACACTAATTGCGATTAAAAAACCCATCTTTCTGTTCTTGCGTCTTGATTGGATCTAGATCAAATTCTAGGTTAATTCATTTAGGATTTAAGTAATATTTATGGGGTAGATTCATAACTGTATAAAGCTGAACTATCTACAGAGGAAGAAATTAAATGTGTTAAAAACGTGTATGTCACAGTAAAACTGCGATTCAGGACAATCGTCGATCCCAAACTCTCCTAGGACAGACTTAATACATCCTAAAAACAATCTGCGATTCTAATAGTAAGATTCCGATCACGGTCTGTCTAAGGACAAACTAATTCGATCATGCAAATTCACAATTCTACTGGAAGAATTTATTATTAGTTTTATATATCACACTTAAATTCTTCTAAGAAAATGTACAAGTCTACTAGAAGAATTTATAATTAGTGTTTTATATAACTCTTAAACTCTACAAGACAATCTACAGTTCTACTGGAAGAATATATTATTTTAAGGGCACAAGTCTATATTAAAAACATGACAAACAAAACATGATTATGAATGATTTAAAAAAGAGGATTGGTCTTTGTCCTAGGAGAGACTGCGATCACAATTTGTCCTAGGAGAATCAGCGATTGTCCTGAATCGTATTTTTTACTGTAACATATATATGGAGTATAGGGTTAAAGCTTCCATAAGTAAATCATAAATCTTCCGGTAGGAGATTTCAGTCCATCTGAGGCAGATCTGTGCCTCAGGTTATGAAACATTCTCAGTTTGAGTATGCAACAAAATTTCTTCCCACACAAAACTGATTAAGAAGGGGGCTATAGAGGATCTGTTGCGAGTTGTCTTTTAAGATCACATGTTCCTAAACGAGCCTTAGAAAATGTCATTAAGCGAGCCTTGGCGAGCTTAATAACATTTTCTAGGTGAGTTTAGGAACATGTGATCTTAAAAGACAACGAGCATCAGATTCTTTTTCTCACATATCAAAAAGTGCATTTTCGCCGTTTAAATGACATGTAAACATCGGTTTCTATGGTTTGACGTCATATATATATGACGTATGACGTCATGTGTTCTAAAGTGATCTTACACGTGTTACAGATAAGGAAATCTCAACCCGTTGTTCTAACTCGGAGATAAGGGAAGGTGTATGAGAAAATATTATTTGCTAATGATACAAGCTTGATACAGAAATTTAAAACATTTTACACATGTAGTTTCTAGGGCTGTCCCCAAGGTTACCTTTCAACAATGTACAATCATTTTTTAGTAGTATCTGAATATATCTTTACAAGATCCAGTGGCACTATGCTATATACTGTAGCGTTATACTGTGAGAATAATTTTATTTGTCGCATGCCAACATTGAGAAAAAAGTTGTAACATGCACTGGTTTCCCTCTAACCCTTTACCCCGTTTCTAGTTATGAAGAAAGGTAGTTAATGCAGGTTGAAAGTAAAAGCAGAATTCACCTTAAGGCACGTTCTGCTTTATTTTCAGCCTGCTTTAAGCTACCACCTGTTAGTAAAATCTTTCTTTGGTGTATGTTCATGATTGTATAAATTTGAACTATTTTCATCAGTGGAGGAATAAAAATTAAATTTGCTAAAAGGATTTCCTATAATGGAAAGGTCATGCCATCATTTGCCTCTTATGCATAAACATATTGGTGAAACAACACCAATAGGGAGTTATAAGCGACATTTCCTATATGTTTTGGGAATTAGAACCATATAGTAATGAATCACGTTTATTTACATATTCCATTCATACATTTGACTTTGTAAGTCATTAGATACTATAGATGCAAATAGAACTTCGAATACCAACAAATATTAGTTACCAAAAAGAATTAATTTCAATTCAAAAAATGTTAATGAGGTCAGTTAGGATTGAAACCCATACAGTGAAGGCACAAAGTCCTATGCTCGAAACCCTTGCGGCACACAACGCCATTTGTATATGACCCGTCTAATATAAAAATGCAATAAAAACCTTAAATTACTGTGAAAAAAGGCTGCAATCTAGAGCATATAGCACTTGCTCTTGTATATATAAGACATATCAGATTTGTGGTAGAAATTAAGTTGCTCCATGCTCAAACTGAGAAAGTTTCATAACCTCAAGCACTGCTCTGTCTATAGACTAGATTTTGTGATAAAAAAAATTTTATTTTAGAAAAACTAAAATTTAGTGATTTATCTTGTTAGAGAATTTTCTTAAGCATTTGATTGAACTGTGAACTTTTAAAGCTTTAGAGCTTGGACCCTAGTTTTCAGTCTTTTACAGTCATGATCATATGGAAAGGATGAGAATAAAGGATTTACATGGATTGACCATATTGTGCAAGCAATAGACAAATTAAATCCAAAATATTTCATTCTCTATATGGCATGCATAGTTAAGCGTTCTTTTATGACTAAAAGGACTGACCCTGTAATTAACCATTTCCCTCACTACAGCTGTTTTCAAGCAAAATCTCATCAATATCAATTTAGCAGCCACATCAGGCAAGTGTGCAGGATGTAAAGGCCGGTTGCTTAAATCTGCATGCTAATTGCTACTGACAAAACTGTAATAAAATGGCACAGTTTGACACTCTTGACTTATTGCTTTAATAAGCCACCTATCTCAGCATTGCTTTAACCCACAACCCTGGTAACCCATAAGCCTTGGTAGCATTGGTATATCTGAGTGTAGCTTAATACAAAACTGAATTATTATTGTGTGTGTTTGTAAATACAGTTGTAGTTATTACAAATCCTAATTTATCTCTTTTTAGTGATAGAATGTATATCATGTCTTAGACTCGTTTCGTTTGGTTATCTCTTTGTTTTATTTTGGAAGGGACTTCCATATCTATTGGAAACAAACTTTTGTGCAAGCTTTTTAATGTGCATGCTTGTGCTCTGTTCTGCCTGGTTTATGTGTTATATGCAACGTTCCTTGGCTTCATAAGAAGTATATAATAGGAATTACATATGTATCATAATTCAATTCCATTCAAATCGCCATGTCAATATACATAATTATTTGCTTAATTAATCTTCCCTGATTATTTATATTTTTTTTGTAAAATGCTCTCCTTAATGGAGGAAATGAAAGCTACTACAGTAAAACTCCAAGTACAACAATTAAATTATGTTAAACTTTTGGTGTTTAAGGCAGGTAACTGCTTACAGCAAGATGAAAGTTACACGGAATGCTCCTATAGGAGATTTTTGCTTTACTTTCATCTTGTTTTAACCCATTCCTTGTTCTATGTTTAGTCCAAATTTTAATACCCATTGAATATTCATGAACAAAACAGTTATAATCAAATATGGAAGATGGTACATTGTAGCTGTTTTAGTTATAATCAAATATGGAAGATGGTACATTGTAGCTGTTTTAGAAAGTAAAGACACATTGCTATCAAATTCCATAAGCAAACAGCAGGCCCTGATCAGATGGCTCGTTTAGAAGCAGCCATCTGATCTGGGTCTACTCTGTGTGCAAATGCGTGAAAACAAGTTTCTATCAGGGAAAGGGTTTAGCTGCTTCAATACTATGAATTTATTTAATGGTCCCTAATATAGGGGGTTTACTGTACAACTACTATCAGGCTTGTATGAAGGATTCTCCATTTGAAGTGTTAAGAATGAATGAGCTAATTACTAATTTTCTGCAAAACTTGTCTTCAGACACTACTCTTAAAGTTGGTATGACTAAAAGTACAAGTAAAGGCCTTTTTCTGGGTAAAGGTAAGGCAGAATGTTCCTACAGGACCT
Organism: Azorinus chamasolen; assembly: GCA_963576725.1. Lineage (NCBI taxonomy): Eukaryota > Metazoa > Mollusca > Bivalvia > Cardiida > Solecurtidae > Azorinus > Azorinus chamasolen. The sequence goes on along the minus strand of OY755241.1, from coordinate 78,018,274 downwards.
TTCTGCCTTGTCTTCTCCAGCATTATGCTGCAGCAGCGGATTACAGATCGCCATGTGCTTTAACAAGCTATTGCAAACACGTTTTACTTTTCTTTGAATTTTGGGTAGGCTGTTGCTATCAAAGGACAGGTGATTGCTAAATGCAGGGATAACAAGAGGGCCATGATGGCCCTTAATCGCTCACCTGTTCGTAACAGATTAATGATTTCAATGACAGATTGCATAATTTGAAAAATCTTGGTAGAAAACCATCAGATGATGCTACATACTAAATATAAAGAGTATAGACCTTAAAGATTTTTCTATGAAAAACTGTTAAGCCCCAGAGCAGGGTCAATTTTGATCCAGGGTTCATAATTTCAAAATCTTGGTAGAGGACTATTAGATAATGCAACATACCAAATATCTAAGGTCTATGCCTTACAAGTTCAGAGAAGACTTTTAAAGATTTTTAAGAGAAGATTTTTAAAAGCTTTCCTATAAAAAACTGACATGCCCCTGGGCGGGGAAGTTCTCAACCCAGGAGACATAATTTGAACAATCTTGGTAGAAAACTATTAGATAGCGCTACATACCAAATATTAAAGGTCTCTGCCTTAGTTTTGGAGAAGAAGATTCTTAAAGCTTTTCATATGAAAAACTGACAAGCCCCAGGGCGGGGCCATTTTTGACCCAGGGGTAATAATTTGAATAATCTTGGTAGAAAACCATTAGATGATGCTACATACCAAATATCAAGGGCCTAGACCTTACAGTTCTGGAGAAGATTTTTAAAGATTTTCCTATGAAAAACTGATAAGCCCCTTGGGCGGGGCAATTTTGGTCCGGGGGTCATATTTTGATTAATCTTAGTAGAGGACGATTAATTAATGCTACATACCAAATATCAAAGGTCTATACCTTATAATTTTAGAGAAGAATATATTTAAAGATTTTCCTATGAAAAACTGATAAGCCCCGGGGCGGGGCCATTTTTGACCCAGGGGTAATAATTTGAACAATCTTAGTAGAGGACCATTAGATGATGCTACATACCAAATATCAAAGGTCTATGCCTTACAGTTTCAGAGAAGATGATTTCTTCAAGATTTTCCTATGAAAAACTGATAAGCCCTGGGGCAGGGCCATTTTTGTCCTGGGGGTCATAATTTGAACAATCTTAGTAAAGGACCATTAGATGATGCTACATACCAAATATCAAAGGTCTATGCCTTACAGTTTCAGAGAAGATTTTTAAAGATTTTCCTATGAAAAACCGATAAGCCCCAGAACTGATAAGCCCTGGGGGTCATAATTTGAACAATCTTAGTAGAGGCCCATTACATGATGCTACATACCAAATACCCAAAGGTCTATGCCTTACATTTTCATAGAAGAAGAATTTTAAAGATTTTCCTATGAAAAACTGATAAGCCCCGGGGCGGGGCCATTTTTGGCCCAGGGGTAATAATTTGAACAATCTTAGTAGAGGACTATTAGATGATGCTACATACCAAATATCAAAGGTCTATGCCTTACAGTTTCAGAGAAGATGATTTTTTAAGATTTTCCTATGAAAAACTGATCAGCCCTGGGGCGGGACCATTTTTGGCCCAGGGGACATAATTTGAACAATCTTTGTAGAGGACCATTACTTCATACTACATACCAAATATCAAAGCTCATGGCTTTGTAGTTCCAGAGAAGAAGATGTTTAAGTAAATTGTTGACGCCCGCACGTACGCACGACGACGGACGCCGGACATAGGATCATCCCAATAGCTCACCTTGGCACTTTGTGCCAGGTGAGCTAATAAAAAGCATTAAGCTATTTTAAGAACTTTCTGCCTTCCTGTTCTCATTATGTTGGCACTGGTCATAAAGACTACAAATATATCCGATTTTAGTGCTTGCTTAAGGTAGTTCGCGCTGTTGCTCGGCAAAAATCGAAGTTTAGCCAATTAACATCATATTTGGTCAGGTATACAGAAAGTAACCGCCGACAAGACTGCGACGTTCATTTTAAATTTGACGTCGGTTGCTTAGCAATATATGACGTCAAAAGCGCCCTCTGGTGCCATCTAAGCAATTCACATGTGTTTGCGTATTTCTTTATTTATTAACAAATGCGGTTGTGTATTTCAATGATTCGAAAACTGTTTTGAAGAAGACGAATAGTTCTTCAACATGATATGCGATATATGTTTTACAAGCGCAACACTTTTGTAAAGTCGGGAGTTGAAAGTTGTAAAACCCATTTTACCGCTTTCTGGTATTGGATTATTTTCGCCATTTTCGTGGAATTCCAAAAAAACTAGACGGTGAAAGTTTACAAAAGAATTATATGTCATACTCCGTCCACTTCTTAATAGAAACAAGTAAAAAAACCAATACCTATTCGAGTTCATTTTTTCGCTATGAGCGATTCTGCTAGGTCAACTCATCGTCATATTGACGTTGATGCGATGTGATCATCAGTAAAAGAATTAATGTCCCTATTTGTCGCTTGACTTTTACAGATAACAATGCAAATTTTATTATTTTGAATATTTATTGATATTATCTCATCGAAGACATACATTGAAATATACTTTCATACAATAATTGAATTGAAAATACAATTTATGAATTAAAATATAGTGCAGAAACTAAGTTTTGGGTAAAACCTTTAACAGTATATAAACGCCTTTAACGCATTAGAGTTCCATTGAAAATCATATACAACTGATTCTCTGTTTTATTAATGTATCAACACTCTCTTTACTTGCCAAAAATACCGAGTAGCAAACATCATTTTACCTGCATTCAGCCTACGAGTTACTCGCAAACCGTTTCACTGGTATGCTGTTTGTCTTGACCGACGTAAAGGTGTATGCTATAGTGGGTTAAACCGTTTCATAAACTTACATTTGCACTAAAACCGAGTCTGCAATTTTCTCTTTTGCATTTCTACTTTTGCTTTCGAAGGATCACCCATTTTCAGAATATATGTACTTCACAACAGCAGGTGTTAAGTGCTTGTGTGGCGGCCGTAAAAAGTCGCCCCGTACTTCATTCTCAGTGTTGTTATATTTTCTGGTCCTTCGGGATTATTAGTTTTCATGTAATGAGTTTTGAAAATTGAATACTGCTTAAGCCGGTGCTAGGGGGCGTGAGTAGTGTTGCACTTTTAATTACTACTCATGAACAGACTCAATAAAACCGAGTCTGCAATTTTCTCTTTTGCATTTCTACTTTTGCTTTCGAAGGATCATCCATTTTCAGAATATATTACATTTGCACTAAATATGCATTTAACAAGCAACAACGTTTTGAGAACATTTACTAATATTGTAATTTGCATATAGATCTACTTTGAAAATGCATAAAGGATGTATCTAGCGTTAGCGTCAGAAAACAAACAAATGTTTGACCTACATTTAATTGATTCTGTACTGCTATTTACGTAATCTACTAATTGATTATCTTTCCATGATCGATAAATCTTATCATAATGTATGTTGCATTATTGCATGATAGACAACTGCAGGACACTATGCAAGGGTTCATAAATATAACTTAATGTAGAAAGCTGTCTACATAGTGTGAACATGATAACGTAGCTACGTCACTGCTTATCTCATTTCATAGAAGAGGGATACGGACAAGTTGCATAACTTCTGATAATTTTTGACACACTCTTTCAACAATGCGTTAGGTGCGCCTGTCCCAGATCTATCATAGTCGCAACATGAAAAAAAATCTTTAGAATACGTAAAATATAGATTCTAGCAACATCTACACTCCATCCGATGCACTTCAAATTGTTTCTTGTCGATAAAACGATAGTGGTTTTTTTTCACTGCCCCCACCCCCTTTCACCAACTATCCATTTTTGCTATTCTAGTGCCACGGAGGGTTATATTATACTCGTATATCTATCTGTGTCTCTTCGAAAGTCGCAGATATAGAGTTGTATTGTATGGATCAGACCAGTCTCATTTTGTTTTGCATTTTGCGTCTGCCCCCCCCCCCCCTTTGCCACGGCCCTTGTGTCCAAATGGATTTACTCTTCTTCCGGTGTATTTTGGTATTTGCTCGTCGAGGCAATGGAAATTTCGAACTTTGACCCGTTCCCCCTCCTTATCCCTTCCTCGGTGCCAGTGCTGAGATAGTTTTTGCATGTATTATAGTTGTCTCTTCGAAAGTTACGAACATTAAGTTGTATGGTATGAATCCGGCTCTCCTCAAAATTTATCACATTTTGCGTTGCTATTACATTTTGCGTTGGTTAAAAATAAGCATATCAACGCAAATGTAATGATTTCCTTTATATATCGAACATCTTTAGAATAAGTATAACATACTGACTTTAGCAACATCTACACTTCACCCAGTACACTCTGATATGTCTTTTTGTCGATGAAATGAAATTTTCGATTTTTGGAACCCCCCCCCCCCCCACACACACACTCCACTACACTTATCTCCGGCTCTTGTGATCAAACAGGTAAATTTTATCGTTATATATATTCACTTTCTTGTCGAAAGTCGAGGATATATAGTTGTATGGTGAGAATCAGGCCCACCTCAAAGTTTACTACATTTTGAATCGTTATTACATTTTGCGTTAGTTAACATCTACACCTCATCCAGTGCACTTTGATAAGTTTCATGTCGATAAAATGAAAGTTTCGACTTTTGACCCGTCGCTCTCTACTACACTCAGCTTTTCCAGTTTCTTGTTGCCAGAAGAGGTTTATTTTACTAGTACATGTATATGCATTTCTCTTCGAAAGTCGCGAATATAGTCGTGTATGGAATTCATGAATCAGACCCGTTTCAATAATTATTACATTTTGCGTTAACAGTTTTCCAGCATAATGTAATGAATCGACGCAACTTGTAATGATTACATGTATTATATTTTGAGTCGTTTTTACATTTTGCGTTGCAATGTAAATATTTGGCAGTAAGACATTTGACACCGAATCAATTGATCGTATTTATTTTCTTATGTATTTTCTCATTTTTTATTAATTGTTTTAGATCTACTTCTTATTATTTTAAATCCAGTCATATCTTCTCACGAAAGAATGAATGAATTAATGAAATACTTTATCTAATGAGGGTAGCTCAATTAGTCATAATGACTGATCTACCTTGAGGCCCTGAAACAAAAGCATAAAATACAAAATACCAAACAGTAAATCACAAATGTATATACGCACAAGAAATAAATATAAGATATAAACTCATTGCTCGCTAAGTAATGATGTGTCTGTATAATTGAAAATTGTTGTCTGCTTCAATTTGTAGATCTATTCTTCAAGGACACGCATTTGGATCTTTATAAAACGTCAAGTAACTTTGCGTCTTATCTAGATCCAATCTGTTACCAATGTTTTGATTTGCTTCTAGCCTCAAAATAGTTAATATAAAACTGGATTTAGCTTAACTGTTGCACAAATGACGTGCATAAATGCCATTTGACCCCGATTCAGGTGGATACATGCACGCGCTATTAAAACCCACATATTTGTGACGTCATTTACCCACGCTGTCAATACTATAATAGGAAAAAATATTTTCGCTTTGTTTTAATTAAAATAAAATGTTATATCTGCTTCAAAATTAAAACAAGAGGGCCATGATGGCCCTTAATCGCTCACCTGTTCGTAACAGATTAATGATTTCAATGACAGATTGCAGAATTTGAAAAATCTTGGTAGAAAACCATCAGATGATGCTACATACTAAATATAGAGTCTAGACCTTACAGATTCGGAGGAGGAGATATTTTAAAGATTTTCCTATGAAAAACTTAAGCCCCAGGGCGGGGTCAATTTTGATCCGGGGTTCATAATTTGAAAATCTTGGTAGAGGACTATTAGATAATGCAACATGCCAAATATCTAAGGTTTATGCCTTACAAGTTCAGAGAAGACTTTTAAAGATTTTAACTTCGATTCGATTTTTGCCGAGCAACAGCGCGAACTACCTTAATACAAGTTTCACTGAATGTATGAATTAAAGAACAGTAAAACCTCTCTATTATGATCACTAAAACAAAGGCTAATTGATTGTAAGAAAAACAGGTGGAAGCGTAAAGTCACCTGCTTTAAGCAGCAAATAAAAATGAAAGTCATCAGGGGTCATAAATTCTGAAACTTGTCGCTCGTCCTGTATAAAAGTTTGTAAAAACGCACTCATCCTGCACAATAGACAAAAGAAGGGAAAAATCATGCAGGGTGAGCGGACAAGTGGAATTTTATACCCCTGGTCGTACTGTATCAATTATTGATAAACAGTATTTCAATATTTTTGCTTAAATTCACCGTTTATTACTGATCATGTAAATGATGATACAAAGAGTGAAGTAGTAGATAAATATATAACAACCCAAAAACTTTGTGTTCAGTTTTCTCTCCAGCCATTGTTCATTAGCACAGGAGGCTTTTACTTAGTTTAGTTTAAACATATTTTATTTCCATATTAGAGGAATTGGGTGGGGTCACAAGTTCTTACAACATTAGAATTGACCCTCCCCATACAAAGCATTTATATATACATGTAAAGTATGAAAAACGAAGTGTTTATGAAGGAGAGAGAGAGAATAACATGACTAATGTAGCACTATCAGGACACTTAAGAAATCTTAGTATATGAAACTACCGCTATAAGTAAGACATCTTAGCAAAAGTTTAGAAAAAAATATACTACATGTATTATGCTAAGGGTCGGAAAAAATATAGCTAGTTACACTATACGCGAAATTAAAACCTCCGTGACTGCTTTATAAAACAATGCACAGCAGCAAATATGATTTTATTGTCTTCCTCATTTAGATTTTGTTTGCCACACAGAAGCGTTTCGGTATTTAGAGGATGGTACATCTGTGTTGCACGAAATAGGTTAAGTCTTTGGTTTTGAAAACATCTACATTGAAAAAAGTAATGTTCAGCATTTTCTACTTCGTGTGAACATTCACATAAAGGATTTTGATTAAGATGGCTATTAAAAAGACCATCATTTAGATTGCTACAGTTGTTTCTAATTCTGGCGTGAATGACTGACAAATACCTATCTCCGAAATAGTAATAAGAGTGAACGTTATTCTTACTAAGATTGTTTCGTAACGACCTTTTAAATGAACTAAAGTTCTAATCTAATCTAAATCTAAATTTCTGGTATCTGGACTGATGGCATTCCACAGTACTATTGAAGAAGGGATGCATGATCTTTTGGAGACTGACGTACGTGAGAAAGGCACTTCTATATCATCGGCATTTCTTAATGGGTAGTGGGTTAGTTCCCTAACGTTCGGTGGTAATAAAATCAGATATATGATGGAACCATGTTATGAGATGCCTTATAAACGTAACTGAGTTTTTGTAATTTTCTTCGACTGGCGAGTGATTCCCATCCACATTCCCGATATAGATTTTTCTAGAGATACCGATCAGGTTAAGCCAGTTACGATACGGGCTGCTTCGTTCTGTAGTTTTCCTAAAGTATCTGCAGAGCTTTCGGAACAACCATCCCAAACAACAGAAGCATACTCTAGAATTGGCCGTACGTACGAAAGGTAAATTTGATTTATGGCCTTTCTATTCAAAGTGAATTTAATGTTTTTCATAATTCAAATTGTTTTGGAAGCAGATTGAAGTATATTATCAATGTGATCATTCCTCTGGCCATTCGAATTCAGGGTGACACCCAAGTGTTTATGAGAGTTAACAAATTGTATAGCAGTACCTTCAAAAAATAGATTATGCCTCGTGTCGTGATTTCTAAATGAAAACATCATTGCCTCGGTGTTGGCAGGCTTGAAATTAACAAGCCAAGTCTTAGCCCAATCTGAAACTAATTTAGGATCGTAGTTTAAAATACCTTCAATGTCATTTCAGGACGTAGCAGATATGTATAGAGAGCTATCGTCCGCAAACAATCTTGTTAAGCTTAGTAGTGAATCAGATATGTCATTAACGTAAATGAAAAATAAAAGAGGTCCTAACATAGATCCTTGTGGAACCCCAGCCGATATTGTTCTTACAGCAGAGACAGAAGAACGAAGAACAACTTTTTGGCACCTATTGCTTAGGTAATTAGTCAGCCATATTAAAAGACGCCCGTTATGCCATACTCGATCAAAGGCTTTTGAAATATCACAAAACACCATGCAAGAATGTTGTTTGTTATCAAATGATTGGCAGATATGATGAACAATATCAATTAACTGGTAGACAGAAGAGTGATTTGGAAGAAACCCTGATTGATACTTGTAATACAAGTTATTACCTAAGAAAAAGTTGTAGATATGTTTATAAACAATTCGTTCGAACAACTTGCCACAGCAGCTGAGCAGAGAAACGGGTCTATAGTTGGATGGTATGGATTTATCCCCTATATTCCGTATATTGACGATAAACTTATAAGTGCGTCTAAACGCGTTTATAGTGAATATACAAACGCGTTTGAAACGGGTTTCAAACGCATTAAGTGGGAAAGAATAAGTTTCTCCACTGTAAATATAAACATTCAAATACATGTTCTCAGTACATCCTGAAAACCATCTCCGGTAACAAGTTCTTGCTCTCTGGGCAATTCTTTTGCCCTTTCTTGCAATATCCCAGACAGATATCTAGCAAGGTCAGCTTTATTCTCACCCATGGTTAAAAAATTATCCAATGCTTGTGGAAGGGGAACCTCTGGACCTGTTATCATTCTACGAATGGGACGTCGTTTTACAGCACGTCTTCTTGCGCTTGTTTTGATTGACGATGTTCATATATACCTGTCGAAGGCTACATCAACTCTGTGTGTATTAGTATCAAACTAGTTCAGAAGATTATGTACAAAAGCATCGCCATAATCGCCAAATGTAACGCAACCATCTGCTTTATCCAACGCTTGAATCATTGCATGACCGTCAACTCATTAAAACAGATGCTATTTCGTCAACTCATTAATACAGATGCTATTTCGACACATCTGCCAGCATTAGCAGCGTTAAATAGACGCTGTAACAACTTTCTGTCAGCCTTCATTACCTGTGTTGTTTGTTTTGTTTTAACTGGAACTTGGTACATCGTTGCGAATGTTTTTAATTTCAGCTTTTTCATTGGGTCAAAGAAATCGATTTTCTTGGAAATAAGTCTCTCTTCAACAGTTTTCACAACACAGGTTTTGCCTCGAATTCTTGCTTGCTTCAACAAGGGCTCGACTTACTGCAGATGTTGCTACATCTTTTGTAGCAATAGAGATTACCTTCGAACACTCTGTTACTGGTAGCTGAAAACTATTTTCTGAAGTACCATAATTATAATCTTCTTCTTTTATTGTGTCAAAGCCTTTACAACAGAAAACGTCTAGTACATAGTTATTTCAGTAGTGCTTGGACATGGCTTTCGTCAAGTTCTACACGTGATTGTTGGAAGCCAGTCCTTGTAAATGTGAAATCGTCATCATCATCTCAAATGTCTACATAGAGAGCTCTCATCTTCTGTGATATATTTGAGCGAAATGCCCATGTTATACAAAAGTTGTCTCCATCTTGGTCATTTCTTGTAATGCCTATGATTCCGTTGTTCATTCTGCAGATTTTATTCATCCATTCTGTGGCTTGATCTGTGGGAATTTGAAGTGATTATTGCTTCTCTTTAGAACGAAATTTCCATTCATAAACTCCTTGTAAACGTCTGGGGCTCTGTTTTCAAGATCTTTCATTTCGGCAATGTACACTGGTCCCCAGCGTGCATAGTTTAAGTGATCATATGCTGTCATCCAGGGCAACATGGCAGCAAATGCTTGAAGATGAAGCTTCCAGTTCCCTTCCCTTTCGGCACGGATAAACCAAAGCAGTATCTCTACTATATCCATATATGTCTTCCAAAAGACATAGTGTTTATTTATCAAACTGCTTGTCAAACTCGCCCATCTGGCCGATCAAATCAACATTCCGAATATCCTTAGAAAGCTTCTTAGCTTTGTCTAGTACGCCCTGGTCATATCCAGTAATCTCAGAAGTGCTGTAGACACTAGCCAGCTGACTAGATGAATCTTCTATCTGTTCAAGGTTTCTATTATTACCATCAGAGTGAGTGAGTTGGGTTTTACGGCACTGCGACACAGAATAGGTCATATAGCGCCGATGAATGATGAGATGACATGATGATGAGGGATGACATCAGGAAGATGATTTCGGCTAATCTCATGCGCTGCGAAGCAGTGCATGGGATCAAAACCACCGACCTGCCTTCCTTTTAGTTCTTGGCAGAGGGGATAATCTCCGTCAAATAAACAAAAACATCCCCTGTGGCAATTAAGCCCCAGAACCACGGCAAGGTAGGAAGGTCTCTGGGGATTACCATCAGAATTTTGTTTCAACCAGGATCTGAACATTCTCCACCTTAGTCGCCATAGAGCATCATAAGGCAAAGTTTGCGCCCTTACTGCTCTGTAGTATGCCTTACCTTCCAGCATGTTTGCAGTAACGTTGTGAGAATAAACACCAGCATCAACCCACATAGCATCAAGACCAGCTGATTCCATGTGTTGACCTAGGACTTTCAAGAAATTGAAACAAACATGAAGGCCCCCAAGTTGGATTACGTTTTTGTATATTTTTTGATTGGCCCAAGTAAGCTCTTTCCCTTTTGCATATAGCGGTTGATCACCAGTGATCACAGTATAGGTTTGGCCTAGATGGTTTGAAATGGCTACAAATCTATCGATTACTGTGGTTACTGTATCATAGTCACCTGCTGGTGCTTGTAGGATTGGGAGCATTCCAATCGTTGTCATAGGTGAGCTGATATGACTCATTAAATGCTCTCCATGCTGGAACCTTCTGTTCTTTCGAGTATATTTGTCTCGTTAACAGCCATCCCATGTCTTTTACACTGGCATCTACACATTCCGCATTTATGTCTGAGAACCTCTGCTCAGTATCAATGGTATCAGCAGCTTGCACTGGCCGAGATCTTTTGCAATGTGGAAGATGCGCTCTGTGCAACTCGTGGAGATTCTTCATTGCTTCATTGTTACAACTATTTTGTAATCTTAGTTTACTATCATCATCTTGCAGTTGCAAGATATCCGAATTTTCTGTTAATTGTCGCTGCCACAAAACCATTTGTGTACTATGGAATGTATTTCGACCATCCAGTGTAGACTCTAGGACGTCTATATTGTCACAAGAGCAGTGGACGAAATTCCCCTGCTCAATATTACTTGGGATATATACACCTCCGTTTTGCACATACTTTTCCACTATGTTATTGGCTATTGCGTTATCAATCCTTCTGATTGTGTTAATTCCTATAGTGTGGTTAGCAGCATTAAACGATTTAACAAACGCCGTTGAACGAGTTGCCTGGTGCAATGCTAGACCTAAACCTAAATGTTTGGGCGTTAGCTTGGTACCATTGGAAAGACCGAAAATGTCCTGAGCAATACTGCACTCTACGATTCGCAGTTGCATTAATTACATCGTCGCCGCCATCTAACAAAGCCATTCCACCAAAGAGAATGCGTAGAAATATGTACAGACTCTCAGGAATTATCTATTCGATGTGATCATCATCAAAACCTGAACTAATTGAGTCATGTCCTATCATATCATTTAAATAATTTCTTATATTCAGGGCAACATGTACTTTTTCTTGTATAATACTATTTTCACATGGTCCTAACAGAATTGAATCGTCGTCACTTGATGTATCTGTCTCAGAACCAGATTCAATTAAAAACGCTTCAAAGTTTCGTTTTCTAGATTCTTTAGCAAGTGACCTAGATATGACATTCTGCGCTTCACTTGCAGGGTACAATAACAAAGAACATTGTTTATCTAAAGGTCTCAGAAATTCCTATTTATCACCAGTACTTCGTTTCACGTCCGTATGGAATGACTGTTTCTGCGTCTGATATTTACTTGTCATGCATTTATCTAAGTCTTGGTTTCTTCGACAGTAACTCTTCCTAACAGAACCCACGTCATAAACATGACCACGAGATAAACCTTCCAGAACATGTTTGAGCTCTTGCATAGCTTTATCTAGTTGCATCTAATGTGCCTAATAGTTTAACAGACTTTCTTCTGAAATTTGATAAACACTATAAGTGGTATTTCCCCTCGGCTGCTGTCAAATCATTTACACCTGCTAGGCGAACTCTCATAACACTGTCATTTTTCGAAAGTTTCAGGACATCACCAGATAACTTGAGTGTACTAACATTAGTCAACTTCTTTTTTTACATCTTCGGACTGACAAAATATACAGTGATTAAAGTCAACAGTTTTTACTTTGGCTCTGGTTGTAGAAGTTGAGGGTGGTTTTATCCGTTGGCCGACTTTCATGATGTGCCAACCATGCAAAGGTCAAATATAACTCCTAATGAATCCGGGTCAAATCGGCCTGGGTCAAGTCGGCCGGGTCAAATCGGCCTGGGTCAAGTCGGCCGGGTCAACTCGGCCTGTTTTGGGATGGGTCAACTCGGCCCGTCTCAGTCGGGTCAACTGGGCCTTTTCCCGACCGTCAATTAAAGTTTATAAACTGCAGCAAATATTGAAGATCCTGATCGGTGGGCTCCTTGAAGAATTAAGACAAAGTTTGCAAATCTTTTTGACAGTAATAACCCATTAAATTTAGCGGACGAGGACAAATTTGATAAGTGTGTTGCATGAGATTAACGAATAAAACAGTTGACATTTAGTAACCAGGTTAATTAGATCAAACTGATAAGACAAAACAAATAGGTGTGAAAATGAGCGGCATCAATACTTTTGAAGTGAAATTAAGTATAATTAATGGCTTATCTGTTTCATTGATTGTCTGTAATTAAGTACAATTTATGGGAGTGAAAATGTCATTTTGGATCCAATTTGGCATTGTATTTGTATCGTGCATCTATAAAGTGCTTATTTTTTCTGATTATTGTTGTTTACTAATGTTGCTTTGTTCTGAGAATGAAACTGATCATGGTACGCATCCTTATCTGTTACTCAGAAGTTTCCTTATACGTTCTTTGGTATCTGTAGTATCGGGTATCTATGGGAAACAAAATATTAAAGTAATTCAAAATAAAAAATAATATACCATAAAAATAATTATGAAATAATATGTGCGGGCCGACTTGACCCGAGGCCGATTTGACTCAGGGGCCGAGTTGACCCGGGACCCTCCTGATACAGGGCGATTGATGGACACAACAGGCGTGACATTCATTCTGTTTTATTTTATAAAATAAAACCGTACAAATTATTTCTAATATCAAATCAAATATTATGATTATGACAGGCCGACAGACACCGACAGACCCACGACTGACCTGCTAATAGTAATATCAGAATAAACAGTAGCTTTAATTACTGTATAACATGCAAGTGTGATAAAAAATACAACATTTATACAATCATTTTCTAGTTAGACCAACTAATATTATATTGTTTTAACAATGCCAATGCCATTCATTCAAGTCTCCATATATTATGCTGGAGATGCCTATCGATAGTACACATCAACCTCAGAGAACTGCATATACTCCACACCGACATTTAATAAATGTGACCTGAATGTATTGACAGAATGTCACATAACGCCTATCTGAAAGGTAGTGCAATGGTTGTGTTTGATCTATGGCACTGCACGTTTGTAGTTTAAGGCACAGCGACAATGAATGGGTCACGTAGCGAAATTGAATATACGGGAAAGGGACACTTATTATTTCTTATAATAGTAGTGTAATTATGTTGTCATAGATCTAAACATTTCTAAACACATCCATGTGAAGAAACTATAAGTTGCACAGATTTATATCCAAAGTACAAAAATGAGTCATGCAGGAAACACCACATACAGAACAAACACTCGCCCGAACAGCAACACAAGGAAACAGCAAATGTACATAGGTAGAAAAAACAACAAGAGACGCACAAAGACAAAACAAACATACAATAGGAGGAAGATGGAAGTACCGCCTTGGAACGGTCGGTGACAAAAGTCACCGGGGGTTTAAACCGGTTTATGGGCGCCCAACCTCACCCTTATTCCATCCCCATCCTAAAAGACAAACAGTGTAAATAAACGTATCCCCTCTCCGACTAATCTACAACAACCGCGACGGCAAATACAGTGGTAAAGTGCATGTATAACAAAAAAACATTTAATTGAACATACTGTATCCACCTATCGCTAGTGTACTCAATGATTGAGCTGCAAACAGAGTAACTGTAGAAAAGTAATAAAGGGTACGACAAAAATGAAATAGTACAGATATCCGACGTTCTCCTTCCATTTCTGGATTTAAGAGATCGCCTTCATAGAGTACTAAACCTTTCTTGTCGGCGTACATGCAAAGAGGCCAGCGTGATTGCCAACTGTAAAAGGGTTCACAACCAAACATGCAGTGTGTTGTAGTAATACAGGATCATATCCCTTTTTAATGAATTGTTTTATATATTTGATGAACAAAGTGAGAAAATGGGTATGTCCAATAATTTTACGAAGTTTGTAAATCACATCACCATAAAATTCAGGATGTGAAATACCGTGTCGCAAAAGTACCTTGAGATTACATTTGTACTTGCCAAGTTCTAATGATACTGTATGATAAAATACAATAAACATACTTAATAAACATACTTTAAACGCCATTTTCCGAACTTGTAATCATCATATGTCACTTTGTATGCTAGAATTAGTTCTACACTTCTTGTGGGGACATATCTAAGGAATTAAATACACAAAATGAATTGAAATTGTCAAAATAATAGTAATTTCACACTACATAGAGATAACCTTACATTTTTGCACTGACATGACCTTTGACCTAGTTTCTGACCCTCAAAGAGTGTTTTGCCGGTGGCATAGACCAGATCAATTAACAATAAGTATATGCCAACACAATTATGGTATTTAAACACTTCTACTAAAAAATGCCATGGACCTCGAAAAATAAGCAACTTTTGTACTCTTGGATGCCCAACTATTTATCGTATACACTACTTACTGCAACAACTGTGGGACTTCATAAGTTTGAGAAAAGACTGTGCCCGGCTTTCGGAAAGCAATGCCATAAGTGCAAGAAGCGTAACCATTTCCAATCCATGTGCAAATCTAGAAAAAAAAATTCATTGCATTGATTTCAAAGACAGTGAACTTCCGAAGTAAATTGACTATCATGTTGCCGAATTCTACATAGACAAGGTAAGCACTTTCTCATTCACCAGACCGTCGTTTGTTACCCTTGACCTTGGCCCAAAGCAGAACCATATCAAATTCAAAATTGATTCAGGTACTACTGCTGTTAATACATTTTCTCAAAATGTATTCCATTCACTCTCCCTACAAAGCCCCTTACAGCCACATGACTGCAAGCTTACTGCATATTCAGGGAACACAATAAAGATCCTCGGCAAAATTACACTGCAATGCAAACACAACAGTAGGGCGATTCATGCACATTTTTATGTTGTAGAGAGTACATCTCCTTGCTTGAAAGGTCTGCAATCATCGCTTGACCTAGAGTTGATCAAACTCACATACTCTGTAGACTCCCACAAGCATGAAAATGCTAAAAAGCCCCTAGGTAGTAGCCCACTGACTAAAAGAAAGGTCATGAGCGAATACGGCAACTGTTTGATAGTATAGGCGTCATTCCAGGTTCATGTCATTTGCAACTTGAAGGAAAATGCGATGCCAGTAGTCTGTCCGCCGTGTCGGATACCTGAAGCTGTTAGATCCAAATTAAAGATATAACTGAACAAAATAGAAAAGGACGGCAGCATATCAAAGGTCACTGAACCCACGGACTGGGTAAATTTGTTGTCGTGGGGAAGCCAAAAATTGCGCGTCTGTTTGATCATGAAGCTCTAAACGAAGCCATTCGAAGACCGACGTTAGATGACGTGACGTCAAAGCTCTCGGGTGCGACGCATTTCAGCATACTTGATATCACACATGCTTATTGAAGCGTTCGGCTCGACGAGTAATCGTCAAATTTGACCTGTTTCGGTACGCCATTCGGGAGGTATGAATACATAAGGTTTCCCTTTGGCATATCATCGTCAGGTGACATCTTTCAGCAGAAAGTGAATGACATATTTGAGGATTTTCCAGGCATATAATCTATCGTTGACGATATTTTCATCTATGGTCGAACAAACGAAGAGCACGACTGAAATCTCAGAAACGCACTGTGCACGCGAAAAAGGAATAAGGTTTAGCCCAGATAAGTGCGTCATAGGGGTGAATGAATTTATTTTTTTCGGACATATCGTTAGTAGCCAAAGGCTTAAACCGGATCCTGGAAAAATCGAAACCATTTTGAAAATTGAAATCACAGACTCCCGCAGAAAGCTCGAACAATTTCTCGGGATGGTCAATTACTTGGCAAAATTTGCGCCAAATCTGTCAGAGGCCACTTGGCACTCTATTGAAAAAGGAATCCGAATTCCTATGGGACGAGCCGCAGAATAAATCTTTCTTTGAGGTTAAACAAATCATAAAAAAATGTCCCAGTTCTATGATATTACAACTCTTCAGAGCCCCTGACGCTTGAGGTAGATGCTAGTAAATCGGGATTGGACGCGTTCCTTATGCAAAATGGACGACCCTTAGCATTCGCATCAAAACATTTAACTTCAGCTGAGACTGGTTATGCACAAATAGAGAAGGAACTTCTCGCAATTTTATTTGGTTGCAAAAGGTTTAATCAATACAAATACGGACATCAAATCATTGTACATTCTGATCATAAACCAATTGCTTCAATTGTGCTGAAACCGCTGCACACCCTCATTTGCAGAGAATGTTACTACAGCTGCAGAAATACAGTATTACAGTTCGTCATGTAAGCGGAAAAGGACATTATCCCCTGCGCTTGTCTTTAACGACTTTGAGAGAAGTGTGAGGTTAGGACGTCCGTAAACCGTTTTAAACCCCAGTGGTGTTTTTGCTACTGACCGTGCCAAGGCCGTACTCTCTTTGTCACCCTTCCTTTTGTTTGCTTTGCGTCTTTGTGCTTGTGATTTTGTTCGTGTTTGCATTGGTTGTCCCTGGTTCTTGTGTGTCTGTGTTTTCTGTGGTCATCTCTCGTGTGTGTGCGTTTGGGTGTGTGGTTGTGTATGTATAGCATGCTGTCTATCGGTGTTTTGGTGGTGGTTGCGTCTTGTATGTGGCTTTGCCTGCTTGACTTTACTACTTTTCCAATTATATGAAAGAAACGTTCCCTTCTCTGTTCCAAGATCTGGGTCTACATGTTCACACGGTGAAAAAACACCTGTTTGTCACTGATAGGCGTTTAGTGAGTTTGAGACATGAGCTTTCAAACGATCCGCAAATGCCATCTCTAAAACAGACTATACTCGAAGGTTGGCCCAGGGAAAGGTCAGACTGCAAACCAGAAATTTGCGAGTACTGGAATCACAGACAAATTATCCGTCGAGGACAACTTCCTTTTCAGAGGTAAAACGTTGCTCATTTCACGCGGCTTGCGAAATCACATGATTCACCTCGGGGTTGCAAAAACATTAGAAAGGGCGAAAGATAGCTTGTTTTGGCCCGAAATGAGCAAAGAAAGTACAGAACACGTGCTACAATGCTCAGTTTGCCTCATACAAAACCTCATAAATCTAGTTAGAATTAGCCCATCCATAGTGGCGATGTTCTTGATGGATCACCATGGTTTGAATAAATGTTTAACTCTCTACTCTATGCATATTTATAAATGTAAAACATATTTTCATCATAACTATTCATTACATATTTTATTCTTATGGCAAATGAACATAGTAATTTTTGGCCATGACAGAAAATGTAGAATCGTATCTCTATTACTGTAAAAGCCAACAGAGCAGGTCCTGATCAGACAACTCCTACAGCAGATTTGAGTCTACCCTGTTAACAAACGGGTATTGACGAAGTATAGGATTAATATAGTCGCATATAGAATATAAATCCAATGCTGGCTGCAGTATTTTAATTAGATAAAATATTGCATAAGCAGTCTAACTTAGTATAAGTTTCCCTTGAATATTGACACCTACATATATTTAAAAGCTGTGCAGACACTGGTTCGAAGGTTCCTAGAGAAGCCCTTTGATCTGACCAGGTTCTGTACTGTTTGTCCGTGTCAAATTAGTTTTGCAACTTGTCCCTTTTTATACTGAATCAGAATGGACTATTTCATTTAACTATGATGGAAAATTCCATCCGAAAAATCAGTATCAAAATCAGTTATGTTAGAATGTTTTCTAACAAAACATTTTGTTATATATATTACAAGCAAAAGGCAATTTTGAACCAAGAGTAATCTTGAGAAATAACACTTAAAAGTTGACAATCTCTAATTGAAATTCATTTTTTGGAGTATTGTTTGTAGAAGGTGTTTGTAGACATCTGTGTACTGGACAGAGAGCAATCACAATAGTTCACTATCCACACCTTTTGCTCAGATGAACTAATAATGTCCACAGCCACATAGCAATTATTGGTGGATGCATAATTACCTTTGTTTGGCGCCCAGCAAAATGTGACAGATTGGATTTAGCTGAAAAGAAAATGGTAGACATTGGTGACAGTTTGAAAGAAAGTCAGCTGGACAGATGCATGCTGTTATAAACTATTGTTTACTTCCAAGTTTTATCAATACTGTATATCAAGAGCATTGCTGTTCTGGAAAGTCGTTCTAATTTTGGCCTATATAAGAAAGTTTTAGCTTTTAAAAGTCATATTACTACCTTTGGTTCAGGGTTAAACCGATGTCGTGATAAATGCACCATAACCCTTTTTTTCATATAAACCCCTTTCAAGCATTTGCAAACAGAAGAGCCATCTATTGTAGGATCCATCTGATCAGGATCTGCTCTGTTTGGGAATGAATTTGATAGATCTGTTTCTGGAGTTACTGAAATGGCCGGTGCTCCACCTTCAATCTATTTTTAGGTAATGTAACCTACTTATGCAATTAACTGCACAGTGATTTAAGAATTTTTATTGCAGGTCACCTGAATATCATTTCTGTGATATTCTATCGAACTTCATTTAGCAGTCTAGGAGGAGATACCGTTTAAAGAAGATGTTCTTTATAATATAGTTTTAGCTCCATTGACCTATTTAAGCAATAAACCAGATTGTTTTTATAACTTTAACAGGGTCATTCCTTTCTATCATCAAAATGTTAATCCATTACTCCTTCAATATTTATGTAAGAAATAATGACATGAATTTTTATTGGATTAATTTTTACAATGATATATGAACACATTATTATTTAACCATTTAAGTAGAAACTGTACATTCATATCTATATTTCCTAAGCATCCAGAGCAGACCTTCACCTCATAAGGAGGCTCTCATAGAAGTTGTCTGATCTGGGTCTACTCTGCTTGCAAAGGGAAAGAAATATATATTTATGGAGTAAATGGTTAAATCAGAAGTATCAGGTTGCAATGTTAAATCCTGTTGGAAATAAGTTGATATATACAAACATTAATAACAATCACATTAAGAATTCAAAGATTAAAGTGAAAACCATAAAATTAACCATCTGCCACAACTACATGACATACGGTTTTAATTCTGTATTTCTTTTAAAATTGTATCATCACGGAAAAAACTGGTATTGATTAGATGCCAAATTACTTGCAGTTCACAGTATGCTTTATGTAATAACATAGTTGCGACAGCATTCTAAATGTAAATAGTAAGAATGAATTGTTTTTGTAACAACAATGCTTTCCATTCCCAAACTATCCTTACATTGATCCATGCCATCAATTATAAGTGACAAGTACTGCTTTGGATGCCTTTGACTGGTTTCCCTTTTGCTGTAGAAGTACTTCCGCTCCAACCTAAATAAAAAGTGATTGTACTATATCAGACAAGATCTATAGTCTAGCCTCTGAGCAGCAAATGTATTGTTCTAGACAAACCATGTCTTAGTGATTCTCTTCCCTGACTTCTGAATCTAAATATACGCATTATCAGGGGCTATTTAACCATTCTCTTGCTGAATTTTAAAATACATTTCTCCTTCTTTACCCATGCCCTGTTGTATAATTACATATATCTTCACTGTGTACAAGTATTTCGCTGTGCAATCAATGTACGGAAATAACATGTTCTTACGCATTAGCAAACAGAGTAGACCCAAAGCAAAAACTTGTCTTTATAGAAATAGCAAACAAAGTAGACCCAGATCAGACGACTCTTATAGAAGCCGTCTGATCAGGGTCTGCTTTTTTCTAATGGGATTTGATAGATCTTTATGAAATGTCTTCAATGTTCCACCTCCCATATTTCATTAAAACTATTTTTTTCCGTGAATATTCAATAGGTATTTGTGCTTTTGACACTATATAGATCTGATCTTAGTTTTTGTCAAAGCAGAAACTTCTTTTCATGACTCCTATAGAAGCCGTCTAATTAGTGTCTGCTCTGTTTGCTTTTGACACGATATAGATCTGATTCTACAGTTTTTGTCGAAGCAAACAGGGAAACGCTTCTTACCATATCCACACATTTGTTTTTCGTAAAACACCATTTGCTTCTCTTGTGCCATAACACAATGCAGAAATTATTAATTGAAAATAATTTGATAAACTAAAATCATTATTTGTTTTCAACATCAAATTCTAATAAATACAATTAATAGTATTAAAACAAAAAGACTGATATCTGTACTATTTCGTTTTTGTCGTACCCTTTATTACTTTTATACAGTTACTCTGTTTGCAGCTCAATCATTGAGTACACTAGCGATAGGTGCATACAGTTTGTTCACTTAAATGTTTTTGTTATACATGCACTTTACCACTGTATTTGCCGTCGCGGTTGTTGTAGATTAGTCGGAGAGGGGATACGTTTATTTACACTGTTTGTCTTTTAAAGTGGGGATGGAATAAGTGTGAGGTTGGGCGCCCATAAACCGGTTTAACCCCCCAGTGACTTTGGTCACTGACCGTTCCAAGGCGGTGCTTCCATCTTCCCCTATTGTATGTTTGTTTTGTCTTTGTGCGTCTCTTGTTGTTTTTATAGTTATGTACATTTGCTGTTTCCTTGTGTTGCTGTTCGGGCGACTGTTTGTTCTGTATGTGGTGTTTCCTGCATGACTCATTTTTGTACTTTTATCAATCACCTAAATTTCAACTAAATGCAAACAATAAAGACCATTTTACATGACTCGCATAATAAAAATTATTAAAATAATTACGATAATAACGCTATTAAATACTTTTTATCAATCACATAAATTAACTGCTGAAACAAACATAGCATTGTTTATAGAGAAATTAATGATAAATAACAATAACACAAACTATCATTTCATTTACCTGTAGATATTTTATCAATAATTCTGCTTCATAAACCTTATAACCTGATAATTGACTATCGATATCCAGCAGTGAAATTCCCAGTGTGGCACCATAAAGTACCCAACATACACAGCATGGTGGTTAATGGATCAATATTCCTTTCCAAATGCCTTTAAATAATCAACAAAATTCAATCAAAGTGTCGGCACACAGTACGTAGATGAACAACAGATCTGAAATGGGGAGACACGGTACAACTCACTATTATTATGCCTTAGACCAAATATCGGTTCATTCCTGCATACGCATGCGAATAAATCTTTGATGAAAATTTTACAGGACGGACTTACGTATGTACGGACGTACAGACGTACGGACAAGGGTAAAACTTAATGCTCCCGTTGATAAAGGCGGGGGAATAAAAACTTTATTCATTCATATATGCCATATTAATTATTCTTACAGCTAGTCAATATTCATCATGTTATAATTTGTTAAATAGTTATCTATGAGGCAAATGGTTACATTTCGTATTGAGTTTAAACATTAAGAGTGTGAGTATTCATTAGCTGTATGTTTATAATGGAACAAAACCTGGGTCCCTGCTTATAAAGCTTTTATGTGAGTCTGAGTTTCGTTCTCAAGCTTTTGATTGGTCAGATTTTTCGTTCTCAAGCTTTTGATTGGTCAGATTTGAGCCAAATGCTCAAATCTGACCAATCAAAAACTTGAACGAACTCAGACTCAACTAAACGTTTTATAAGCATGGACCCAGGACTTTTTACCTTTAATAACAGAAACTGTAGAATGACATTTATACAATGCCATTAACAACAAGAACTTAATCGTATGGCTGGGTCTATTAGGTTTGCAAATGTATGAAAGATAGTGTTAACCTCTACCTCAACCTTATTAGAAACAAATCAAGGTTATGTTTAACAGTTGTTCGAAATAAGTTGAAAATTGCCAAACCATTGTACAAGGGTTTTACAAATTAGTATTCAAACAGGACTTTCTCTGCTTTCATATACATGTATAGACAAAGAATATTGTAATCTTAACAGGACATGTTGCAGTATCGGGCCGAGATTATGATGTAAATGTATTTGGAAAATCATACTGGACCCTGCTGAACTTCTAAATTTATAAGAGCAATTCTGAAACATGTCCAATTTACTTTATATAATAGATCAAATGACACAAATAGAACAAAGATGTGCCTCCATCATACATATACCCTGTATTTAAACAAACTTAAATGTTTTTTTTGTTATACATGCACTTTACTACTGTATTTGCTGTCGCGGTTGTTGTAGATTAGTCGGAGAGGGGATACGTTTATTTACACTGTTTGTCTTTTAGGATGGGGATGGAATAAGGGTGAGGTTGGGCGCCCATAAACCGGTTTAAACCCCCGGTGACTTTGGTCACTGACCGTTCCAAGGCGGTACTTCCATCTTCCTCCTATTGTATGTTTGTTTTGTCTTTGTGCGTCTCTTGTTGTTTTTTCTACCCATGTACATTTGCTGTTTCCTTGTGTTGCTGTTCGGGCGAGTGTTTGTTCTGTATGTGGTATTTCCTGCATGACTCATTTTTGTACTTTTAATAGTTTAAGATATATTACATTTGTCTCTGGTTGTGTTCATCCTTCTTGCGCCGGTATAGTGCTCTGGTCTGTACATATGTTTTGGCTAGTTATCTTTCAATAAAAGAGCATGTTGTTCACTTCGTAAATGTGTTTGTCTGAAATGTATGTTTATAGTATATTAAAACCAGAACAAATATGAAACCCTTTGTTGCTCAACTGTGTAAATATGAATTATTGTGCTCTTCACCTTTTTAAACCTTTACAAACATAGCAGACCCAGATATAACTTTTATAGAGGATCTGAACATGAAGCTATGTGCCAAAGATGAAAGCTTAGAACCCTGTAGATTCAGAAGGAGAAGGTTTTTTTAAGGTTCAAATTGTTGACGGCGAACGCCGACGGATGACGGACATCGGGCCATCACAAAAGCTCACCCTGAGCACTTTGTGCTCTGGTGAGCTAAAGAAGGGATACATTCCTTGAGCTATTTCTAATATAATTGCAAAGTTTAAATGAGAGTCTCTGAGTTTCATACATGTACTCAAAACATAAAGATATGTAAGCCTATTGAGTTTTAATTATTACTAAATGCTGAATGTGTAATGGGCCTGTTTGATGTAACAAACTAAGTTTCATTAATAAACAAAGGTTTCATTGCGTGGAAACTGAATAATAAATATGGCTCTAACTGTAGTTCCAACAAATCCAAATTGGTGAAAAAGATTCTTATAACTTCCCTTATCTCTGGGTTAGAACAACGGGTTAAGATTCTCTTATCAGTAACACGTGTAAGATCACTTTAGAATATATATGACGTCATATATGACGTTAAACTGGGGAACACTGGTGTTTACATGTTTACTTAAAAGGGCGAAAATAGATCTAGATCTACACTGTTTTGGTTATGTGAGAAAAAAAATCTGATGCTCGTTGTCTTTAAGATCACTTGTTCTAAACTCACCAAGAAAATGTTATTAAGCTCGCCAATAACATTTTCTAAGGCTCATTAAGGAACATGTGATCTTAAAAGACAACTCGCGACAGATCCTCTATTGGCGAAAGTGATAGCAAAAAGAGAAAAAAAGCCAAGGGATGCCCCGGAAAAGGTATAGAAAATCGTTATGCTACAAAAAATGTAAAGAATAATCTAAATTATGAAATGTAGTACCTTTCTATCATTCACGTGTGGGAAATGATCCTTCTAAATTTTGTAAAAGTGGGATCTTCCAACGCTGAATTTGTTTTCCGCATGGTATTGTCCATACACAGCAGACTGTCGTGTGCCATAAGGAAGCACAACAACTTTTTTTGTTTGGCATTCTTTCTCCATGGTACTTAAAATACTCTTCCAGCCATACCATCAGTGTCAATGTCTGAGCATTAGCATCCCTTAGTTTTTTGGAACCAGTTGAAACATCATTCTTTGCTGCAATGGCTAGTGCTTTAGTAAAAGTATTCTGATTAATGTCTAAGAGTTGTAGATACGATTTGCAGCAGATGGGTTTCTGCTTAATGTCAATGTATCTAAATTGTCCATGAATAGTTGAGTTCTTAATACTTTCCACAATCAAAGTCATTCCGACACTTCTTCTGCTGTTCCAAAAATCTCTCCTCAATGCATGAACCATATTTGCAAACAGTCTTTGCCACATTTGCATTGATCCTTTAAAGTTTTCTCAATTTGCAGAAAGCTTAGCTTTCTTGTCACAGATGAAATCCTCAATTCACCTGAAATATATTATGATTACTAAACTATGATTAAGTTCATTTACTGAAAGCTATAGTAGTGAGTCCATATATTTGAATAATTCTGAATGATACTTACCAAATTATATATGACTCCAAAATTTGTGTATATCTATAAAATTTTATATGCCAAAGCCTGTCAGGAAAACATTTCCATCCCTTAAACTTATTCGCTTTGATTTAATATAAACAACGCGCCTTTTCTGGGTAATTTTGTTACAGTAAAATACAGAAAAAAGAGTATGTTTGTTGAACGGCGACAAAGTTATCACCAATCTAAAATTGACCTGTAATTTGACCTTTGATATTGATGTATGACCTTGACCTTAATTAGTCACCCTAAAAATGTCTGCCTCCATAAGTTACATATACATTCCAAGTTTGAAGTATGTATGTGCAATGGCTACAAATTTATCGCCAATGTTAACGTTTGGGGCAAACCAACCAACCAAAGACAGAGCAAAAAGAATATCCCAAAACATAAAATATTCCATCTTGAAAAGTATGGTGTTAAAATGAGGGGAACATGTTGCGCTTTTTAAGATTACTTTCCTTAACCCTTTCCCTGTTCTATGTTTATTCCAAATTTCAATACCCACTAATTATTCATGGACAAACAAGTTATAATGAAATGTGGAAAGTGGAATATTGTAGCCATTTTATAAAAGAAACAGATCTATCAAATTCCATAAGCAAACAGAACCTGATTAGACGGCTGCTATAAGAGCTTTCTGATCTGGATCTACCCTGTTTTCAAAGGTAGGAAAAACATTTCTATGAGGAAAAGGGTTAAAGATAAAAATATAGTGATTTCAAAATTTGAAGAAATATAAGATTGAATAGAGACAAACTTTGGTTTTGAAGACAGCTTGTTCACAATTACTGATACGTACAAACGACTGACATTTTATCCTGCTCAAAGTACACTGTATTACAAATCTTTTCCTATGCAAATAGCAAACGTAACACAGGGGTATGTCTAGTTGTCTACTTTATATAGGTAAGCAGGCATTAGATCAAATACTTTTAATGTTAAGTGGAACACAAGTTGAACATAATTTTTTTCACAAAAGCCAATAATTTGCCTAATACTGCATTACCTCACAACAAACATCCCAGATTGGACACTATATTATTATTAATAATCCTGTGATGTTTAACATGTGTCAAGTATTTAAAAAAAATATGTAGTCATAGAGAACATAGAAATGTCCCTCACTTCAGGAGTTGGGCATAAATATATAGTTGTATCAAATAACAGACGAAAAACTCATGATAACCAGATATACATGTACATCTATTAATGCTTAATGCTGATGTCAATGTGGATTTCAACACTATTGTTTAGTGAAAAGCAATATCTAAAAGGTCATACCTCCTCAATTATAAATGACTGAGATTAACATGGAAAAGTAGTAAAGTCAAGCAGGCAAAGCCACATACAAGACGCAACCACCACAAAAACACCGATAGACAGCATGACACACACACACACACACACCCAAACGCACACTCACACACGAAATGAACACAGAAAACACCAAAAGACACACAAGAACCAGAGACAAACGTTCCACACATGAAAAAATCACAAGCACAAAGACGCAAGGCAAACAAAAGAAGGGTGACAGAGTACCGCCTTGGCACGGTCAGTAGCAAAAAACCCACTGGGGGTTTAAACCGGTTTACGGACGTCCTAACCTCACACTTCTCTCAAAGTCACCAAAGCTTTACAAATAGTGTAAATAAATGTATCCCCGCTGGACTTACCCACAACATAGACGACGGTGAACACAGGACATGTAAAACATAGCATAATAACTGTGACAATCCGTCAAATATGTACTCAATGACTTTGCTGAAGTCAGAGCACCTGCAGGTAAGCCGTTAAGGACACGACAGGGAAAAAGTAATACATGAGTCTGGTAAGCTCATCCTGTATCCAAGTTTAAGAGTATACCATCATAGAGTACTATCCTCGGCCTGTCATCGCGCAAGCAAAGAGGGAAGCGTAGCTATCGACTGTAAAAGGGTCGATAACCAAACATGCAGTGCGTTGCAATATAATAGGATCATAACCTTTCTTTTTAAATGTTTTAATGCGTTTTATAAACAAATCATGAAAATGGATATGGCCCCGAATTTTCCTAAGTTTGTAGATAACATCCCCATAAAATTCTGGTTGAGAAATGCCTTGTCGCAGTAACGTCCGTAGATTGCAATTATATTTACTAATGAGAGGTAAATTTCGATACTAAAATTAAGAAAAAGTTTTCCGAAGTTTGTGATATCTGTAACCTTGCTTAAGAAGTTTATCAGTTATAACTAAATTAAGTCTGTTAAAATCTTCAAGCAAAGAACAGGCTCGGGCAAACCTAATAAGTTGAGAAATATAAACCCCATAAGATGTAGAACGTGGCACATCTCCATCTAGAAAAGAATACTTAACAATTTTAAAATTAAAATCTTCTCTTTTATCGTATATTTTGGACGAAACTTTATCATTTGTAATTGAAAGATTCAAATCTAAAAATGAAGCTTTAATGTCAGATTGATTAGCTCTGTTTAAAGACAGTTCTTTTGGGTAAATTGAAGAAATCATAGTATCAAAATAAGGATTATCTAAATTCAAAATATCGTCTAAATACCTTGAAGTTTTATTAAAAGCATTAACAATATCGGTCTGTGTATCAGGTTTTAGACTAAGCATAAAATATAGCAATACAAAAACAAATCTGCAACAAGAGGAGCACAATTTGTACCCATGGGTATACCAACAACTTGACGATATATGGTATCCCCATAACGCACAAATATATTATCTAAAAGAAAGGTAAGAGATCTACAAACATCTAGGCAAGTCCACATCGTGTAATGTTCAACTTCTGAATTCGAAAAGAATGAGCGTTGAACATTACAAGCAATGAACATTTTGTTTTCTCTGGCAAAGGTTTTTTACTATTAATTTAATAAGTTTATCCTTTATAAGATGGTGAGGTAGAGTAGTATAGAGTGTAGAGAAATCATAAGAGCTCAGGAAAGAAATGTTATACTGTTCATTTTCAAGTTTTGTTAAAACATCATTTGAATTTTTTATGGACCAAAAAAAACATTTACACCAGAATTTTCATATATTTTATCACAGTAGCGTTTTACATGTTCTTTGATCGTAGTAAGACAGGACGTCAAAAGTATAGATAATTTAGTAGTGGTACAACAGCTAGAGTTGGCAATAAAACGCGTCTTAGAAGGGTTTTTATGTAGTTTCGGAATCCAGTACAAAGTAGAAAGTTTATGTTGTTTTATGTTAGGATCAGGCTTAAAATTATTGCACATTTTTACATGTTCCGAGACTATATCTTTTTCAGATGTTTGAACTTTTATATAAGTATTTGAATCAGTTAGCTCCTTCTTTAAAACATCAACATAATACAATCTTCAAATAATAATTACATTGTTTGATGCCTTGTCAGCAGGAACAAGAACATAATCTGAATGAAAATTAGAAATGTTTTTCTTCAAATAGCAAAATGTAACTCTAGGTAAAAGATGGTAATTTGATTTGTAAAAAGTAAAACGTGTATCAATAATATCGAAAATACATTTCTTCCAATCCGAAAGGGCATTAACATCAGCATGTTCTCGTCGACACCATTTGATGCAGAATTCTTGAATAGCTTCCGCAATATGAGTTCGACAATCGTCAAAATCAATAAGGGAAGTTAATCTATATTTAGGTCCTTTAGTTAGGAGGGTCCTGAGACGCTTATCCTTAATGATATCAAAATTACCAGTAATGACATGACCAACTGGCTTATAGCAAAAGCTAGAAATGCTACAATCTCAAGAAATAGGGGTATTAACATCAATATTTAAGTCAGAGACAATTTTATTGTAGTTAAGAATAACATTTCTAATAGTTTTATTATATTTATAACAGATGATAGGTGATTCAGAGTTGATGAAATATTTTGGAATAGTATCGATTACATTCTTATCACGAAACATACTTTGAATATCAATAAAATCGATACCTTTATTTAGGAACTGAAGTTTCAGAAAATGTCTTTTATGTTCAGATTCTTTATCAATACGTGGACGAAGAACATGCTGTGTGTAACTTTGTATAAGTGAGGCAGTATTAATGAACGGATTTGTACGCATATAGATTTTATCAGCCTCTTCGTATATGGACTTAAGACAGGAAAAGGGTAAAGACGATAAACAAGATAACATAGAATGTTTACCAGTTTGTTTTAGAATGGTATGTAAATCATGAATAGACATATTACGACGTAATTTACGCTTAATATTACCATTTCTACGTCTGCCATGTGATCTACTTTTACGTTTTCGAATAGAAAATATAGAGAAAATATCGATGCTTGGATCTTTAGAAATGTTGCCGCTTTGGAAAATGTTATCATTAAGGCCTAAAGGAAAAGGTGTTTGTAATTTCTTTATCCAGTCTAGCTCTGTGATAAACGATAATACCAGAATGTTGCCTTTGTGATGCTAAACTTATATTGCAATATTTTGCAATAGATTTTTGCGATACACTTACTTTGATATCATTCTCTAGTATAACTAGGGGTGGGCACCTACAAGATTTAACCGATTCCGAATTGATTGCAAGTAAACGATTCCGATTCTCAACGATTCCGATACCAATGCCAAAGCAACGTGAATACCATTGGTGTACTTTATGCAGTGACTCAACTTGGATACATGTTTCTGACAGATTATGTAATCCTTAATTTTTCTGTATTATTTACTCAGAAAAACATTTTTATGGCTTTCGGAGCCATATAGCAATCGGTCTCTTTACGGCAACGAGTTCGCTTGTCTAGTGAACACGCGCAAGACAAAATAGTTTTCTTCAAGTCTGCACTAATTTGGTTGTAAAATGTTCATGTATTTGTTTACTGTATTTAATAATAATTCGCTGTGAGATAATTACTACTAATCCACACAAAGAAAAAGACTAAATAGGATTCTACATATAGATACAGATACAGAATTTTTAATAAACTCCAAAGAAGACGCGAACGAATATTTTACCGTAGTTTTCGCAACACCTTGGCGTTCTAAAGCAAAAAGAATATAGCCGAGGTTTCCGATTACATTTTTATACACATTCGTAACTGATTAGCATATAGACCTACATCTTCATTCAATCGAAACTGCCTTTTGCGTCGCATTCGGTCATTTCCGTTTGACCCGTACTCAAAATAGAAATAGGAAGTTTCATAAAGGACAAGGTCAAAGAAATCTAAAATAACCAACCAATGAAATTCGGAATTCCCATATACACATGTATCTCGCATCGAACAGCGTGTTTTGACTATGGTACCCAACCTCAACACAAGTCTAAGTCTTACAAGAAGTAAAACCGTAAAATACGGGGTTCTATCGGCGTATCAAAGTATTAAACATAGATGGTTTTCAACACATATTCAATCAAATTATATTCCAGTGTGAATAACAACTGTGAAAATAGAGCCTCTTCTATGTATCGTGTAACCGCCGAGTCGCCGACACTGTCTTTTGCTCAAGACGTTTATGTCGTGTAAAAGCAAAAGAAGGTAGCAATTTGTGCGAATGTCTTTCCCAGATTACAGCTCTACTTCAGACTGTAGTTCTGAATTTGAGTTTCATCAGGTTTCAAACAACTACCGTAATTGTATGTACATGTTTGGATCTACTTAGTAAATAAAAATAAAAACAGTCTAACTTCAATTTGTACGCAGACAACATTTATTCAAAATAAAGGAGTGCTGAACATGGAAAAATAAATGTTATGTGTAAGAATTAGTTGAACAAAAAATGTAGGATTATAGGTAGCCTTCGTATAACTTTGATGTTATGCTTCTGTTTTTGCATCAGCTTTGGACATGACATCATTAATTGACCCTTTACTTCATGAATATTCATGTAAGAAATAATGACATCATGAATATAACTAAGATATTATTTTGGCCATAGTAGAAATTAGAAGCATGTCTATATATAAACATCTATTGAGCGAGTATGAGTGTGGATCCTGATCACCCACCTGTGCAAACTGTTTGCAAATACAAGTCAAGTGTCGACTAAATGTAGAAGGTTAATACAGTATATATGTCACATTTTATTTCACTTGATAACAATCATTTAAAAGAAGCTTTAATAGACACAAAAGCATGTTATGATTAATTTAGAGTATAGGGTAAACTGATCGTGAGTCGGACACGATTAAGAGTCGGACATTTTTCAACCCTTTATACACTGCTTGAAAGCAGTGTAACTAGCATAATATTTACTTTGCCGGGTACCTTAATGCTTATTCTCATCAGAGTTACCTACCTTTAACTCAATTACTTGCATGCATTCTTCACAACAACAACGCTAAGAAACCATCCAAAAGCACCAACTTTTAAATGTCAAAGTCAGAGAAAACCGCATTCGGTTTTAGTTTCTTGAGCAATTGCGACATTATACGAGTGTTACAAATGGTGGAAATCATGTTTTTGTTGAAGAAAAATAAATATACATTTAAAAGACATCTGTTATTCAGGTTTTTAGTAAACAAAAAGTGCCACGCTCTCTAATAATATATAATATGTCAAACTGATTTTGAGTCGGACACTGTAACGTTTATATACACTCTGTACCTGGTGGGTCATCTCCTATTATTGAACAGCAGGGAAATCATATGCCATTCTACGATATTTATAGTAGATTCTAGATGTATATTTAGGGTCTATCTTTTTTATGACATATAATAAATACTATGAAATCTCACAATTCAGAGCTTACTGAACGTATCACAATGAATATTTCAAGAAATTGAAATCGTCCGACTCAATATCGAAAGTGTCCCAGTCACGATCGAATTAGGGTTACCTATCTTTCCATACTTTTTGGCCCTGTTACATGTGTGTGTGTGATGCATATAAAGCGCTAGAAGAGCTTAAAAGAGATCAGGCCAGGTACCAGTGAACACCGGAAGTGTCTAGCTGAACGCACAGACGTTTGACACGAGGACAAGTGGAATAGGTGTCCGACTCACGATCAGTTTATTTAATATATATAATACAAATGCATATTTTTGTGTTCAAATTGTACCAGTAGTTTAGAGCAACGTTTAGTTTCAAAGCGATTTAACACAATATATTGCACTTTTTTTTTATTAATGAGTGTTGCTTGTGTCAAGTTCTAGTAAGCATTTGAATCAGCTAAGTTTTATTTATTTTCTCTAGAAACCCCTAATTGTAAGTATGACGTAACCTACGTGTCTGTCTCGGGTATAATACTTAGTCATCAGATCTAAAAATAGACCATTAGTGTGTAAAGCCAACGATACTCATTTATCACTGTCTAACCAGATTCATTACTGTATATGTTAGTGTACATGTACATATTGTACCAATCCACTTGCATATATTTATATTTACAGTAAAACCTTTCTAAAGAAGACTCTCACATTAGTATCACTATCCATCTGTATGCCAGGTAACAGTTTTAACTGTTTCCCTGTTGAATATTCATGTAAGAAATACAAATGTAATGATATCATGAATATTTATAAGCTTATTGGAACTTTTGGTGTTGGTAGAAACTGTTGAGTCGGGTCTATTATAATTGCATACTCAAACAAAGTAGACCCTGATCAGACGGCTTCTATTCGGTTTACAAAAGTGTGAAAGGCGTTTATGTAAAGGAAAGGATTAAAGTAGCAAGAAAGCCTTTGAGAAAGCTCCCTTAACCCTTTACACCATAGGCTATTTTTAGATACAACCCCTTTGAATAAATCTACCGAAAAGGAGCATTAACTAAAGAAAAGGATTTTTTTTTAGAATTTTGTAGTTTGAAACCACAGTTATAAACAGAGCATTTGCTCCTATACGAACAAATGCTCTGTTTATCACAATGGTTTCACAAAGTGACCTTTACAGAGTCGTCGAAAGTCGTCAATATCAGGGAATGGGTTAAAGATATATATTTTTACTAGAAGTCGGCTTAGAGGGGTTTACTGTATATAATTATATCCAGCTAGACCTCTCTACAACGGCGTCTACCTCTAGGTCGTTATTGTGGGAGATATCTTTCCGAATATTCACTGTATGATTGGCCTTTGTGAATTTTAGAATAGTCCTTTTAAAAACATATAATACTTGTTAGTGTGCACTGTGGAGGGGATTAACTGCTTAAATATGTTTCACCTTTGTTTGAAATTGCACATACAGCAAAGCCTATCTTAAGCGACCATTTAAAATAGGCTTAATTATGAATCTTAAAGCGGGGCATGCTTAACCCATTCCCTCATAGGCTATTTTTAGATCCAACCTATTTGAATAAATCTACCGAAACGGAGCATTAACTAGGAAAATTTTAGAAATTTGTAGTTTGATACCATTGTGATAAATAGAGCATTGCTCCTATAGGAGCAAATGCTCTATTTATCACAATGGTTTAAACGAACAGAACAGAACATATCTTTACTTCGTCTCAGGTACTAACATGTACAACATGGGGGAAACATACATACAGTATATATAATAGATTGAAAAATGATGAATCCTGTCGTTTTATAAATGAATTTGTTCGGCAAAAATGCATATGCTGTGAAGGGGGAACATTTGATGCAAATACAGACAGGTTCTCCTATACTTGATTTTGATTCCATAGTTATAGCCACAGTACACCCTCATTTAAGTGTCCATTTATATAAGTCTAATATTTGATCCTTAACCATGTAGTCGCGACACATTTTAATGCAAACAGGGTAGATCTAGATCAGGTAGCTCCTATAGAAGCCGTTGGAAGAGGATCTGCTCCGATTATAAAATTATAGAGATCTGTTGCTACAGTTTCTTTTTATTGATCATTATAAATATAAGTTTGTATATCTATGAAAGCATTATCTACAGTATATACATGTGAGAGGTAAAGTATTCACAGGTAGTAGCTAAATGCACTGCTTTAGCAGTTTTCGCATTTAACAATCACCTGTTTTTAATACCCTAATTGTTGATCTGTAATTGGTCGCTTGAGTCAGATTTGGTGTTAATCTAAAAACATTCATCTCTGTATGTAAAATGCTTAATAAAAATATCAACTGATGTGTCGATTCTGTTGTTGCTGTTGGCCTTCTGTCTCATAAGGGCGATCAAAGGTACCCGACGCATGCTTGGACTCACCCATGGAAACCCCCCCCCCCCCCACAAAAAAAAAAAAAAAAAAAAAAAAAAGAGATCGAAGTATGTCAAACTAGCCTAAAACTATCTATTTGAACATAAACCACTCTGAAAAACAAGCGAAACACGACCCGGAATTTATTTTTTTTCCCTACAGGGTCTATATATGTAGTCAATACATATATAGACCCGAAAGGAAATTTTTTCCGGGTCGCGTTTTTCTTGTTTTAGGGAGTGGTTTAAGGTTCAAATAGATAGTTTTAGGCTAGTTAAACGTACTTCGATCATATTTTTTTTTTTAGTTTTTTTTTTTTTTTTTTTTTTTTGGGGGGGGGGGGGAGTCCATGGGTGAGTCCAAGCATGCGTCGGTCACCTTTGAGGGCGATCAGATACTAGTAGGCATTTGCATACATCATTGATCCAGATGAGACACCGACGTCACGGAGTAACTCGGCATTACATCAGGATCTAAGCTGTTTGACATTTTCTCAAAAGCTTGAGCGAAGCGGATGCACGTGAAAATGTTGACATTATTTCTATAGTAGACTAAGGGTTAGTTAACTGTTACATGTACAAATGTATATAATCATGACTTTAGCCCTGTCCCTCGTATAAACGTGTTTTCATGCATTTGCAAACAGAGTAGACCCAGATTAGACGGTTCCTATATTGACGACTTTTGACGACTCTGTAAAAGTCACTTTGTGAAACCATTGTGATAAATAGAGCATATGCTCATATAGGAGCAAATGCTCTATTTATCACCATGGTTTCAAACTTCAAAATTCTAACATTTCCCTTTTCTCTAGTTAATGCTCCTTTTCGGTAGATTTATTTATAGAGGTAGAATCTAAAATAGCCTATGAGGTATTGGGTTAACCCTGTCCCTCGTATAAACGTGTTTTTGCGCATTTGCGAACAAAGTAGACGCAGATTAGACGGTTCCTGTAAGAGCCGTCTGATTAGGGTCTGCTCCGTTTGCTAATGGAATTCAATAGACCTTTTTCTTTACTTTCCAAAATGGCTACAATTTTCCACCTTCAATATTTCATTATAACTATTTTGTTCATGACTATTCAGTAGATATTGAAATTTGAAATAAACATAGAACAGGGAAAGGGTTAAACCGAGTTCCAGTGTATCAGTGCTTTACACTGGGCATCTAAAAGAACCAGAGAAACTTTGTTGATAATAAGAGTAGGGCATCGCACCCGGGGTTCTCTGTATCCTCTCACCTCTCTGGGACGTCCAAATTGCCCATAGTGAACAGAAACGGATGTTAATCAACACAAACAAAAACACGTGTTTTCACCCATATACAAACTATAGAGCCGTATGATCAGAGTCTACTGTTTGCTAATGGACTTTGAAATATATTTGTCTTTACTTTCTAAAATGGCTACAACGATCCACCTTCCATATCTCGTTGTTACTATTTCCCATATTTACCATAAACTTAATGGTATTAAACTTAGGAATAAACGTAGAACAGAGAAGGAGTTAACCCTTTCCTCCGTAAATACGACTTTCTACGCATCTGTAATATAAATAGTCACTTCTTGAAACCATTATGATAAATAGAGTATTTGCTCCAAAGCAGCAAATGCTCTATTTATCACAGTGGTTTCAATGCTGCACAATTCTAACATTTTCCTTTCCTCTAGTAAATGCTCATTTGCGGTAGATTTATTCAAAGAAGTTGGGTCTAAAAATAGCTTAGCACCAGTTAACCCCGTTCTTCATGTAAATGTATTTTCATGCATTTTCAAACAGGGCAGACCCAGATCAGGGTCGGCTGTGTTTGCTTCTGACATGATATAGATCTGATTCAGATCTGCATATGGACACGGGAATTTTAAGCCAGTGCAGAAACTGTTGAATCATATATGTACTATATCATAAGCCAATAGAACAGGCCCTGATCGGACGGCTCCTACGGGAGTCGTCTGATCTGAGTCTACTTTGTTTGCAAAAGGGTAGAAAGGCGTATTTATGGAGTAAACATGTATAAACAACAATGTATCTGTCAGACATTTTATTACTATTTTTATCCTAGTGTCAATGGCAAAACAATAAACATGTTGTGTACAAGCAAATCTCTTTCTTAAAACTTGATTTCAAATAAATAAAATCCTAAATAGACGAGTCACACAGATCAGATTTGACATGATAAATCAGACCCTTTGCTTTCCTCAGGAATAATTCCTTCAAAATATATGCGAACCACCTGCTGTGTAATCAACAACATAATGGAGGTACAGTAAAACATCTCTATAACGACCACTAAATTACACCAAGTATTTTGTGTTAAAGTCAGGTGGCTGCTTAAAGCAAGGTGAAAGTGAAACAGAGCGCTCCTATAGGAGCGTTCTGTTTCACTTTCACCTTGCTCTAAGCACCCACCTTCCAAACATACCAACTAATTAACGCAATTTAGTGGTCGTTATAGAGACTTTGTACTGTTGTTTTAAATCATTTGAGCAAAATATTTCGTGTTAAGTATTAATGGCATTTATGCAGTTTTTAATATTAATTGGCCAGTACGTATTTACAATAAAGCATCTCTAAACCGGACTTAACGTTAAATTCAGTATGAATATCGGTCTTGCGGACAGGTGACAGCTTAATGCAGGGTGAAAGTCACGCAGAAAGCTCCTCTAGAAGCTTTCTGTATGTCTTTCATCCTGCATTAAGCAGCTACCTGCCTAAAAGTACAATGTATCTAAATTCTTCTCTACCAGAATTCCGGTTTAGAATGAAATCCCGCTAACTGTAGGAAAATGTTTAGTATAATCTCATCCGTGATTTGATGTTATTTTATAACCATATGGTGACTTTGAAAGCCAAACTTCATGTCATATAGATGGGTCAATCCATGAATAAACAAGCCTCTCTGCGCCTTTGCAAACAGACTAGACCTAGATCATACGGCTCCTCTAGCTAAAGGAGCCGTCCGATCAGGGTCTGCTCTGTTTACTTATGATATAAAAAGATTCTGTGTTAATATACCATTTTAAAGATTAATATGATGTCATTATTTTTTACATGAATATTCATTGAGCAAAGGGTTGATAATAAGCTAACAGTGTAGACCCAGATTAAATAGCTTACAGTGTATACCCAGATTAAATAGCTAACAGTGTATACCCAGATTAAATAGCTAACAGTGTATACCCAGATTAAATAGCTAACAGTGTATACCCAGATTAAATAGCTTACAGTGTATACCCAGATTGAATAGCTAACAGTGTATACCCAGATTAAATAGCTAACAGTGTAGACCCAGATTAAATAGCTAACAGTGTATACCCAGATTAAATAGCTAACAGTGTAGACCCAGATTAAATAGCTTACAGTGTATACCCAGATTAAATAGCTTACAGTGTATACCCAGATTAAATAGCTAACAGTGTATACCCAGATTAAATAGCTAACAGTGTATACCCAGATTAAATAGCTAACAGTGTAGACCCAGATTAAATAGCTTACAGTGTATACCCAGATTAAATAGCTAACAGTGTAGACCCAGATTAAATAGCTAACAGTGTAGACCCAGATTAAATAGCTAACAGTGTAGACCCAGATGAAATTCTCCATCATCTACACATTTGATAAGTAGCGATGCATATATAAATACTATAGATACTGATGTGTGTGAAATAGTGCAGCTAACAGTGTATATCCAGATTAAATTCTCCATGGTCTACACATCTGAGAAGTAGCGATGCATATAAAAATACTGTAGATACTGATTGTGTGAAATAGTCCAGATCCAGCTGAGACGCCAAATCTCAGTTTGAATATTGATAAGCTGAATACATGTACATATAGTTCAATTTGGCAATATTTTGACAACTCTGAATTAGACTGACATACAGTAGAACCCTCTAATGCGACCACTTAATGCAGGACATGATTAATGCAGAAAGCTGCTCTAGGAGCCTCTAATATCCTGCATTAAGCTACCACCTGCATCTAGCACCCAGAATTATATCTATTTTAGGTGGTCGTACATGTATTAGCGGGATTTTACTGTAGAAGCAAAAAGTCAAACTGGTCCTTCTGGTTCGACAGTTTGTCCGAATAATTAGGGTAGTCTATGGCTACTATGGTAGTCTGGTTTGACGCATGTGTAAATTGTTGGTGTCTAAGGAAGGGAGACAGGAGACTCATCGTACCATTTCATTTACACGAACAATGTACATGTATATGTCTCTGAACTACCCCTCATCATTCCTCCTCCACTGTTTAGAATCGTAAATTGTTGGTGTCTAAGGAAGGGAGACAGGAGACTCATCGTACCATTTCGTTTACATGAAATCAATGTACATGTATATGTCTCTGAACTACCCCTCACCATTTCTCTACCAAACCCTATACTGTGACCACTCTTTAGACTCGTCTCTCTGAGACGATTCTAAACAGTGGTCACAAGTTAGGGTTTGGTGAAGAAATAAAGGAGCTATTATTGAAAATGTTTTAATTTACACATCTTATCTGGACCTCTGTACAGTAACATTACAAATCCTTAGCCTATTACAGGCGAATATATAATTACTGTTTCAAACAGTTTGGATTCCCATTAAACGCTGTGTATCCTTGCATCTCGTCAGAGCCCATGATGTTTATCCTCCGACACCTAATCACCACAAATTAATTCAATCTGGCAACATTTTGATAACTTCAAATTATAAGCATATAGTGATAAAACTGCTCCTTGCACTATTTGCCTTAATTTATCTGCCAGAATACTAATGCCAAATCGGACAAAATGTTGCACAGACGCAAGTTCGTTCAGCAGGCTAAAGGTTTTATCCTTCCTATAAACAAATTGCAAACAGAGTAGACCCATATCAGACGGCTTCTAGAGGAGCAGACTGGTCAGGGTCTGTTCTGTTTGCAAATGAAATTTAACTGATCTGTTCGTTTGATCTTTCTAAAATGGCTACTTTGTCCATAATGTCCATATTTTGTCTATGAATATTCAGTACTCAGTTGGTATTGAAATTTTGACATAAACAAAGAACAGGGACATGATTAATGATACACAGTATTTCAGTGTTGGTAAATATTTTATTTAATTTGAACATATACAATACAGGCTCTCTATAAAGACCATAAGAACTCAGAATGAGAATAAGAATGTAGGTGTATTTGTACACATGATCACATGTAAATCCTAATTACCTGATGAATATTCATTTAACCATTTCCCTCAAAGGCTATTTTCAGATCCAATTTTGAATAAATTTTCCGAAAGGAGCATTTACTAGAGAAATGATTAATTTTAGAATTTTGTGGGGTTATATTTAGCAAATGCTCTATTTATCACATTGGCGATATTTTCTATTTTGTTTAATGAAACTGCATTATATCTACACAAGCAGAACAGACTCAAACTAGAACTGTAAGCCAAAGGCTAACGAATACCCCCACCTGTCTGCTTGTCAGAACACCTATTATCAATCTGAACATATGTACATACAGAAAAATGAAGAGATTTAAAAACAATACATGCCCCAACCTAATTTATGTAATAAAAATGAATAATTCAGAGAAACAAGACCGTTTCATGAGGTTTTTGTCAAATCCAAAGTTCTAAAACTAGGTACCTTTTCAGAAAAAAACATTAAATTCAAGGACAATAACTCCGACAAAAATTATTCAACCAGACTCATATTTGAACTTAAGCTGTACCATATCTAGATTCAGTTTTATTGCAAATATGAAGTTAATATCTCCAACCACTTCCAAAGAAAGACCAGAAAATTGAAAATTTGACAAAAAAATAAAGTTCAAGGACCGTAACTCTGGCAAAAATTATTCAACCAGACTGAGATTGGGAATTAAGCTGTAATTCATCTAGAGTAAGCTTGATGCCAAATATAAAGTTAATATCTGCAACCACTTTCAAAAAAAGTCTGGAAAATCCCAAATTTGAAGAAAAAAATTAAAGTTCAAGGGCAATAACTCTAGAAATAAATATTCAACCGGGCTGAGATTATAACATAAACTGTAACTTATCTTGAATTAACTTTGAACTAAATATTGAGTTGATATCTCGAGTCACTTTCATAAAAAGTCCAGAAAACCAGAAAACATTGGTAGGGGACTAAAAAGGGGAGATAACTCCTGAAGTAGTGGTCCGATCATAACGGAAATATGCGGTGCACATGTTTATATGGTCATATCTATATATATGAGCTTTCAACAAAATTGAAACAAAACTGTAGATGAAGGCCGGACAAAATTTTGTCCACAGACGGACGGACAGACGGACAGACAGACAAACCTAATTCCAGTATACCCCCCAACTTCGTGGGGTGGGGGTGGGGGGTGGGGGGTATAATCAGACAGTTCCCGCAGGAGCCATCTGACATGTGGGGCACAGTTTTTCAAAGGCATAAAATACTATCGGGTAATGGGCTAAGCAAGTTTAAATCAAATTTTGAAGGAAGGGTTTGTTGCAGATATTTGCATATTCCTGTAAACCCCTTCTGACAGTATCATCCATCAATGACGGAAAATATGTAGTCCAAATCCAGTAGGCAGAGTTTGAATACAAGACATACACGTAGTGAGTAATTATGTTTGAAATTCAGTTTTTTATGGAAACATCTCCAATGTAAATTATTTACGGAAAACATCTTCTTCAAATTCATCAGTTTTAATTCTACAATTAAATTGCAAACATTGTTCTTCGCCCCTAGTGTAGAAAGGTCAACTCATTACTTGATGTTTTATATGGATCGATCTAAATTGTTTGTCAAGATTAAACCTTCCATCCCTGACAAATCTTGATAATACAGCGTTTATCTAACGGTCTGATAACTTTGCTAAGAGTTGTTGATCTATAACATGGTTAAAAAGTTGTGACTCGACTGGGAATCGAACCCAGGGCCTTTGGTTTACATACCAACACTCTACCAACTGAGGTACCAAGCCACACAGTAAAGCCTATGACTGAACTGTTCCACCACAATCTCTACCCGGCTACAGATCTATAACCAATTCCCTCATATAAACGCATTCTCACAAAATTGCAAACAGAAGACCCAGATCAGATGGTTCCTAAATGAGCCGTCAGATCAGAGTCTACTATATTTAAGCTGTCAGATCAGAGTCTACTATATTTGCTATGGAAAGATATATTGTTATATACATACGCTCATGGAACAAAGTGTTAAATTTCTCTGACAAACTCATTCTTGCTGGTACCCATTAAAATCGTCTCGAGCCCATTCTAGTGGGTACCAAAATGATAGGAATTGGACAAGAATATAAATACATTCATTAAATACCTATAACTAGTTTATTAAATTAGAATTAGATTTTTAAGGTAAATTCTGTTTTAGTTAAAGATACATACTTGCTATAGAGTCTGCTTTCAGCTAAATCTACTACTTGTGACCAGAAACAAAAAGGAATCCCGTCATACCGTATAAAATACTGCATGGTGTTCTGCACCATACTGCCAATTTGCAGTTTAACCATAAATCCCAATGATTCATAGCTGTGATAATTTAATATAACATAGCGGGATGGAAGAGGGACCGTCTGTTACTGTTTTTTACTTTAAAAATTTAAATATTTAATTTTTTTAAAATTTTAGTAGCAAAGTACCCTAAAATTAACAGGGGCTTCCTTTTAGTTCTTGGCAGAGGGGATAATCTCTGTCAAATAAACAGAGACACCCCCTTTGCCAATTAAGCCCCAGAACCACGGCAAGGTAGGAAGGACTCTCGGGCACAAATAATAAAATAAAAATAAAATGAGATTAAAACCTACCGGTCACCATTATCTAGAGCTCTAGAAGGGGAAAGGGGAGGGCGTTTAAACTAACGGGACCTCAAGGAGCAACGCCCTTAGAATTACCCGCAGAAACAGATCTGTTGTGCGCTGTCAAATGGCATAGGACATTTGAGACACAACGCTGGCAAGAAATGGCTTGCCACCAGAGTTCCCCGGACCAGAGCATTGCCTTCATCGAAGGCCTCTGGGCTCCAATACTGCAGAGTATACAGATCAGGAATAATTGTAGGAGCTGTAGGAACAGAAAGGACCATGGGAGCCATAGTTGGTGTTCAAACTGGAGTGACCACAGTGGTCAAAGCAGTCGAGAATGTTGAACTGACAACAGACTGTCTATGCCTTACAGAGATAGTCTGGCCTGATGCAGAGAGTGTCTAGAGTGAAAATGGGGGAAATAAATAAAATGAAATAAAAAAAAATAATAAAAAAAAATAAAGATTGGAAGAATTTCTAAATAGGCATTCAATCAATTTTAACCGAAAACATCTATGAATCATTGGGATTGGTTATGGCTACACTGCATATCCGCAGTATGGTATTGGAGACCATGTGATATTGTATGCGGTATCAGCGAATTCTTTTTGTTACCGGTCACTAGTAATAGATATAGCTAAAAGCAGATTTTTTAGCCGGTAAAGTATTTTACTATTAAAATGCAGTAGCAGATTGCTCCATTATCCCTTTACCTAATGCATATTCAAGAAATGATGACATCATGAATATTAATTATCTGAATGTTTATAATAACACATGTTGACAATGGCAGAAACTGTAGAATCAGATAAATATTGTTTCATAGGCAAACAGAGCAGACCTTGATAAGATAGTTCCTAAAGGATCCGTCTGATCTGGGTCTGCTCTGTTTGCAAAGGTGTGTAAAGGGGTTTCTATCAGGTAAAGGGTTCTAGCAGTATTCTATAGATAGATTGATTGAGTTGGGTTTTACGGCACTGCAAAGCTTTATAGGTTATACAAGGGAAAAGTTGATGGATCCATATCTC
Source organism: Azorinus chamasolen (assembly GCA_963576725.1). Taxonomy (NCBI): domain Eukaryota; kingdom Metazoa; phylum Mollusca; class Bivalvia; order Cardiida; family Solecurtidae; genus Azorinus; species Azorinus chamasolen. The sequence continues at coordinate 77,975,670 of OY755241.1, read as the reverse complement.
ATTTACATCGAGATCAAAATATGGGATACGGATCCAGAAACCTGCTGGAGAATCAGAGATTCTATTGTATAATATTTCAAATTTAACCCATTTCCAAAAATGGACGCCTTTTTGAAACCATTGTGATAAATAAAGCATTTGCTCACTTTCTGTCCGATAAATATTTGCGTTAATTTATATGCACGATGTCATTATTTTTTACATGAATATTTATGGAGTAATGGGTTTAATTACTATAGATCATAACAAAACGTTACATAATTCATCAAAGCTATTAATTTTACATGATTTTCATTGATCATTATCATAAACTTATGGTGATCATATTTGCTATCAGTAATATATATATGTCCATTGATGAAACATGCCCTTGATTCAATTCTCTTCACTCTTTCCCTGTTCTATATTTATTCCAACATTGTAGCCATTTTAGAAACTAAAGAAACAGATCTATCGAATTCCATTAGCAAACAGGACAGACACTGATGAGACGGCTCCTATAAGAACCATCTAATATGGGTCTACTTTGTTTGCAAATGCATAAAAAAGTGTTTATATGAGGGAAAGGGTTAACAAGTCAACTAATCAAAATACAGCAACTCCTAGCAAATTCAAACTTAGAGAAGCAAGTGGTTGCTAAATGCAGGGTGAAAGTCATTTAGAAAGCTCACAGGAGCTCTCTGTATGATTTTCATCCTGCATTAGTTTCAACCTGTCTTAACCCTTTACTCCATGAATATTCATGGAAGAAATAATAACATCATGAATATTAATTTGATTTGTTATAACAGCGCATGGGCACAGGAATGTTTGGCCATGGCAGAACTGTAGAGTCTTTATTACATCAATGGCAAATAGAGCAGATCCTGATCAGACAGCTCCTACAGTAGCCATCCAACCTGGGTCTACTACTCTGTTTGTACAAAGGCTTATGGAGTAAAGCTTGAAAGACTATCACTGAAGTTTTATGATTGCATAAACAGAGATATTGTATACCATGGCACATGCTGTAGGAACAGATCCTTAACACATTCCATCATAGGCTATTTTTAGTTCCTACCTCTGAGTATAATTACCAAAAAGAGCATGAACTAGAGGAAGGGACTTTTTTAGAATTGTGTAGTGTTGAAACCATTGTGATAAACAGAGCATTTGCTGCTATGGAGCAAATGCTCTATTTATCACAAAGGTTTCAGAAAGTAAAGTTTACAGAGGCGTCAATATGAGGGAATATGTTGTTGACTTATATATGTCCATTGAGGAAACACGCTCTTGATTCAACTCTATTTACCCTTTCCTTGTTCTATATTCATTCCAAATTTAATACCTACTGAATATTCATGGACAAAATACTTATAATGAAATATGGAAGGTGGAACAGACTGTAGCCATTTTAGAAACTAAAGAAACAGATATATCAAATTCCATTAGCAAACAGGACAGACACTGATGAGACGGCTCCTATAAGAACCATCTGATATGAGTCTACTTTGTTTGCAAATGCATGAAAGTGTTTATATGAGGGAAAGGGTTAACAAGTCAACTAATCAAAATACAGCAAAACCTAGCAAATTCAAACTTAGTGAAGCAAGTGGTTGCTAAATGCAGGGTGAAAGTCATTTAGAAAGCTCACAGGAGCTTTCTGTATGATTTTCATCCTGCATTAGTTTCAACCTGTCTTAACCCTTTACTCCATGAATATTCATGGAAGAAATAATAACATCATGAATATTAATTTGAATTTGAGTTATAACAGCACATGGGCACAGGAATGTTTGGCCATGGCAGAACTGTAGAGTCTTTATTACATCAATGGCAAATAGAGCAGATCCTGATCAGACAGCTCCAACAGTAGCCATCCAACCTGGGTCTTCTACTCTGTTTGTACAAAGGCTTATGGAGTAAAGCGTGAAAGACTATCACTAGTTTTATGATTGCATAAACAAAGATATTGTATACCATGGCACATGCTGTAGGAACAGATCCGTAACACATTCCATCATAGGCTAATTTTAGCTCCTACCTCTGAGTATATTTACCAAAAAGAGCATGAACTAGAGGAAAGGACTTTTTTAGAATTGTGTAGTGTTGAAACCATTGTGATAAACAGTGCATCTGTTGCTATGGAGCAAATGCTCTATTTATCACAATGGTTTCAGACAGTAAAGTTTACAGAGGCGTCAATATGAGGGAATATGTTGTTGTATATAATAATGTTAACATTTCACAAGCAATATATATGTCCATTGAGGAAACGCGCTCTTGTTGTTGTATATGTATGTCCATTGAGGAAACACGCTCTTTATTCAATTCTATTTACCCTTTCCCTGTTCTATATTCATTCCAAATTTAATACCTACTGAATATTCATGGACAAAATACTTATAATGAAATATGGAAGGTGGAACATTGTAGCCATTTCAGAAACTAAAGAAATAGATCTATCAAATTCAATTAGCAAACAGGGCAGACACTGATGAGACGACTTCGATAAGAACCATCTAATATGAGTCTTCTTTGTTTGCAGATGCATGAAAAAGTGTTTATATGAGGGAAAGGGTTTACACATCAACTAATCGAAATAAGTAAATTCACTTTTAGTGAAGCAAGTGGTTCCAACCTTATTGAACTGGTCAGTCTACTCAGTATGAACACGTACACATTTCTGGGCATCTTTATTAATGTCAAACAATGCTGATCTGGGTCCAAGTCCTATCTTTATTAATGTCATACAGTGCTGATCTGGGTCCGAGTCCCATCTTTATCAATGTCATACAGTGCTGATCTGGGTCCAAGTCCTATCTATATTAATGTCATACAGTGCTGATCTGGGTCCGAGTCCCATCTTTATCAATGTCATACAGTGCTGATCTGGGTCCAAGTCCTATCTATATTAATGTCAAACAGTGCTGATTTGGGTCCAAGTACCATCTTTCTTATTGTCAAACAATGCTGATCTGGGTCACAGTCTCAGCTTTATCAATGTCAAACAGTGCTGATCTGGGTCCGAGTCTCATCTTTGTCAATGTCAAACAGTGCTGATCTGGGTCTGAGTCCAATATTTATTAATGTCATACAGAGCTGATCTGGGTCGGACTCCCATCTTTATCAATGTCATACAGTGCTGATCTGGGTCCGATTCCCATCTTTATTAATGTCATACAGTGCTGATCTGGGTCCGACTCCCATCTTTATTAATCTCAAACAGTGCTGATCTGGGTCCGAGTCCCATCTTTATTAATGTCATACAGTGATGATCTGGGTCCGAGTCCCATCTTTATGTCATACAGTGCTGATCTGGGTCCGAGACCAATCTTTATCAATGTCATACAGTGCTGATCTGGGTCCGACTCCCACCTTTATTAATGTCATACAGTGATGATCTGGGTCCGATTCCCATCTTTATGTCATACAGTGTTGATCTGGGTTCGAGTCCAATCTTTATCAATGTCAAACAGTGCTGATCTTGGTCCAAGTCCCATCTTTATGTCATACAGTGCTGATCTAGGCCCGAGTTCCATCTTAATCATTGTCAAACAATGCTTATCTGGGTCTGAATCCCATCTTTATCAATGTCAAACAATGATGATCTGGGTCCGAGTTCCAATTTTTTAATGTCAAACAGTGCTGATCTAGGTCCGAGTCCCATCTTTATCAATGTCAAACAATGCCGATCTGGGTTGGAGTCTCATCTTTATCAATATCAAACAGTGCTGATCTGGGTTTGAGTCCCATCTCTATTGACTTCATACAGTGCCATGTAGGAGCCATTAACCATTTCTCTCAAATAAACGTGTTTTCACGCATTTGCAAACAGAGTAGACCCATATCAGACGGCTCCTAGAAGAGCCGTCTGATCAGGGTCTGCTCTGATTTCATAGTCTGTTTTCACGCATTTGCAAACAGAGTAGACCCATATCAGACGGCTCCTAGAGGAGCCGTCTGATCAGGGTCTACTCTGATTTCATACAGTGCCATGTAGGAGCCATTGACCCTTTCCCTCACATAAACGTGTTTTCACGCATTTGCAAACAGAGTAGACCCATATCAGACGGCTCCTAGAGGAGCCGTCTGATCAGGGTCTACTCTGATTTCATACAGTGACATGTTAGAGCCGCCATTAACCCTTTCCCTCATATAAACGTGTTTTCACGCATTTGCAAACAGAGAAGACCCAGATCAGACGGCTCCTAGAGGAGCCGCCTGATCAGGGTCTGCTCTGTTTGCTTATGGAATTTGATAGATCTTGTTTCTTTGCTTCCTTAAATACCTACAATATTCTACCTTCCACATTTCTTTACAACTATTTTATCAATGAATATTCAGTAGGTATTGACTTTTGGAATAAACCTAGAACAGGGAATGGGTTAAGTGAAGGGATGATGAGTTGCTAAAGGATTTTGAAAGACAAACAGTGCAGAGCTTGATTAGAGGGATCCTCTAGGAACCTTCTGATCTGGATCTGAACTGTTTGCAAATGACAGTCAACTCATTTCTTGAATTTAAAGGGCTAAATATTGAATAACAGACTGGTGCTAATCAGACTTATCTGCCCATGAGGGCCGAGAAACCAAACAGGGTTACCCTGTATATGGAATCCAGGCCTCAAAGGATAAGATGTACTGGAGGATCTTGAACAACAAACAGTGCAGATCCAGATCAGACAGCTCCTACAGAAGCCCACTGATCAAGATCTACATGTTTGCATAATGCTAATTAATTCGCTCTCGACAGTCAAAGGGTAAAACCCCCTTAGACACCTCTTATGACCATGCAAGAGTATGGCAGGGGCCTTAACTCTCATGTCCACTCAAGCAAGCCTAGAAACCACGTTGAGCTACACACGACTGTAATGATTTAAATATTAACTCATTCCCTCCTAGACCTTTTTTGGACCCAACCTCTTTGAATAAATCGACCAAAAAGGAACATTTACTAGAGAAAAAGAAAACTTTAGAATTGTGTTATTTTGAAACCATTGTGATAAACATATAGGAGCAAATCGAGGGCTTGGTGCAAAACTATTCTAACTCCTTCACAGAGTGAAGGAGTTAGAATAGTTTTCCGCCATCCCTCGAAATGCTCTATCTATCACTATGGTTTCAACAAATGAGTCAAAAGGTATCATTAGGAGGGAATGGGTTTCCCGTTATCCCGCTGTTTAAATATAATGCCTCATTTATATATATAATGCAATCCATTTGTGCCCACGATCCCATATATGGGATATAGGCAAACAGTGTAGACGTTGATCAGATGCTGCATTATGCAGCATCTGATCAGAGTCTACACTGTTTGCGGATAGGGATTTCAATACAAGAGGGCCAGAATGGCATTGAAGCGCTCACCAGACAATCAGAGGAGAAGATTTTCAAAGATTTCACTATTTGTTTCTATTTAAAACTGCCCACCCCTGGGGCGTGGCCAATTTTGACTCCAGGGGCATAATTTATATCAAGTTTGTAGAGGACTTGAACATGATGCTATGAGCCAAATATGGAAGCTGAGAACCTTTCAGTTTCAGAGGAGAATATTTTCAAAGTTTTCTCTATATGTTTCTATAGAAAACTAGCCGGCCCTGGGGAGGGACAATTTTGATCACAGGGTATAATATATATAACTTTTGTAGAGGACTTGAACATGATGCTATGACCAGAATATGGAAGCTGAGAATCTTTCAGTTTCAGAGGAGAAGATTTTCAAAGTTTTCTCTATATGTTTCTTTTGAAAACTACCCACCCCTGGGGCGGGGCCAATTTTGACCCCAGGGCCATAATTCATATAACTTTTGTAGAAGACCTATACATGTTGCTATGTACCAAATATGAGAGCTGAGAACTTTGCAGATTCAGAGAAGAAGATTTTCAAAGTTTTCAATATTTGTTTCTATTGAAAATTGCCCACTCCTGTGGCGGGGCCAATTTTGACTCCAGGGCCATAATTAATATAATGTTTGTAGAGGACCTGAACATGATGCTCTGTGCCAAATATGAAAGCTGAGCGCCTTCCAGTTTCAGAGGAGAAGATTTTCAAAGATTTCACTATTTGTTTCTATTGAAAACTGCCCACCCCTGGGGCGGGGCCAATTTTGACTCCAGGGGCATAATTTATATAATTTTGTAGAGGACTTGAACATGATGCTATGAGCCAATTATGGAAGCTGAGAACCTTTCAGTTTCAGAGGAGAATATTTTCAAAGTGTTCTCTATGTTTCTATAGAAAACTAGCCGGCCCTGGGGAGGGCCAATTTTGATCCCAGGGCATAATATATATAACTTTTGTAGAGGACTTGAACATGATGCTATGACCAGAATATGGAAGCTGAGAATCTTTCAGTTTCAGGAGAAGATTTTCAAAGTTTTCTCTATATGTTTCTTTTGAAAACTACCCACCCCTGGGGTGGGGCCAATTTTGACCCCAGGGCCATAATTCATAAAACTTTTGTAGAAGACCTATACATGTTGCTATGTACCAAATATGAGAGCTGAGAACTTTGCAGATTCAGAGAAGAAGATTTTCATAGTTTTCAATATGTGTTTCTATTGAAAATTGCCCACTCCTGGGGCGGGGCCAAATTTGACTCCAGGGCCATAATTAATATAATGTTTGTAGAGGACCTGAACATGATGCTCTGTGCCAAATATGAAAGCTGAGCGCCTTCCAGTTTCAGAGGAGAAGATTTTCAAAGTTTTCTCTATATGTTTCTTTTGAAAACTACCCACCCCTGGGGTAGGGCCAATTTTGATCCCAGGGCCATAATTGATATAACTTTTGTAGAGGACCTGAACATGATACTCTTTGCCAAATATGAAAGCTGAGCGCCTTCCAGTTTCAGAGGAGAAGATTTTCAAAGATATCACTATTCGTTTCTATTGAAAACTGCCCACCCCTGGGGCGGGGCCAATTTTGACCCCAGGGTCATTATTTATATAACATTAATAGAGGACCTGAACATAATGCTCTGTGCCAAAAATGAAAGCTAAGAGCTTTCCAGTTTCAGAGGAGATTTTCAAAAAAAAATCACTATTTGTTTCTATTGAAAACTGCCCACCCCAGGGGCAATTTATATAACTTTTGTAGAGGACCTGCACATGATGCTATGAAATCTGAGAACCTCCTGGTTTCAAAGGAGAAGCTTTTCAAAGGTTTACTATATGTTTTTATTGAAAACTTCACACCCCTGGGGCAGGGCCAATTTTGACCCAAGGGACATACTTTATATGAATTTTGTAGAGGACCTGAACATGATGCTGTGTGCCAAATATGAAAGCTGAGAGCCTTCTAGCTTCAGAGGAGAAGATTTTCAAAGTTTTCACTATTTTTTTCTATTGAAAACTGCCCACCCCTGGGGCGGGGCCAATTTTGACCCCAGTGCTATAATTTATATAACCTTTGAAGAGGACCTGAACATGATGCTATGTGCCAAATACGAAAGCTGAGAACCTTCTGGTTTCAAAGGAGAAGATTTTTAAAGGTTTACTATATGTTTCTATTGAAAACTTCCCACCCCTGGGGCGGGGCCGATTTTGTTCCCAGGGGCATAATTTATATAACTTTTGTAGAGGACCTGAACATGATGCTATATGTCAAATATGAAAGCTGAGAACCTAGTTTCAGAGGAGAAGATTTTCAAAGTTTTCACAATTTGCTTCTATTGAAAACTGCCCACCCCTGGGACGGGGCCAATTTTGACCCAAGGGCCATACTTTATATGAATTTTGTAGAGGACCTGAACATGATGCTGTGTGCCAAATATGAAAGCTAAGAGCCTTCTAGCTTCAGAGGAGAAGATTTTCAAAGTTTTCACTATTTTTTTCTATTGAAAACTGCCCACCCCTGGGGCGGGGCCAATTTTGACCCCAGGGCTATAATTTATATAACCTTTGAAGAGGACCTGAACATGATGCTATGTGCAAAATACGAAAGCTGAGAACCTTCTGGTTTCAAAGGAGAAGATTTTTAAAGGTTTACTATATGTTTCTATTGAAAACTTCCCACCCCTGGGGCGGGGCCGATTTTGTTCCCAGGGGCATAATTTATATAACTTTTGTAGAGGACCTGAACATGATGCTATATGTCAAATATGAAAGCTGAGAACCTAGTTTCAGAGGAGAAGATTTTCAAAGTTTTCACAATTTGCTTCTATTGAAAACTGCCCACCCCTGGGACGGGGCCAATTTTGACCCAAGGGCCATACTTTATATGAATTTTGTAGAGGACCTGAACATGATGCTGTGTGCCAAATATGAAAGCTGAGAGCCTTCTAGCTTCAGAGGAGAAGATTTTCAAAGTTTTCACTATTTTTTTCTATTGAAAACTGCCCACCCCTGGGGCGGGGCCAATTTTGACCCCAGGGCTATAATTTATATAACCTTTGAAGAGGACCTGAACATGATGCTATGTGCCAAATACGAAAGCTGAGAACCTTCTGGTTTCAAAGGAGAAGATTTTTAAAGGTTTACTATATGTTTCTATCGAAAACTTCCCACCCCTGGGGCGGGGCCGATTTTGTTCCCAGGGGCATAATTTAACTTTTGTAGAGGACCTGAACATGATGCTATATGTCAAATATGAAAGCTGAGAACCTAGTTTCAGAGGAGAAGATTTTCAAAGTTTTCACAATTTGCTTCTATTGAAAACTGCCCACCCCTGGGACGGGGCCAATTTTGACCCCAGGGGCATAATTTATATAACTTTTGTAGAGGATCTTTAGGTGATGCTATGTACCACAGATGAAAGCTGAGAAACCTGTAGATTCAGAGAAGATTTTTAAAGGTTCAAATTGTTGACGCGGGACGACGACGGACGACAGGCAATCACAAAAACTCACCCTGAGCACTTTGTGCTCTGGTGAGCTAATAAAACAAAACGAAAATAAAAATTTAGACCAGGCATCCCTTAGATAAAAACATGGATTAATCTAATGTATAAACATGGAAGAATCCACTGGACGCAAATGGGTTAAATTTGGATCTAGTACAGTTTTGGCCACTTCCGATTTAAAAAAGCTTTTGAGAAATAAAAAAAATATTGTGAAACAGCTTGGACCTTGACGAGAAGCCAACTTGCTTGGCATCTAACCTGGATCCAAGCTTTTTGCAAATGCAGGTCAGGTCACATATACAATAAAACCCATCTAAACCGGAATTCTAGTAGAGAATACTTTAGATACATTTAGGCAGGTGGTTGCTTAATGCAGGATGAAAGTCATACAGAAAGCTCCTAAAGGATACTGATATTTATACTAAATTAAATGTCCGGTTTAGAGAGGTTTACTGTACATAGTGGGATAACGGTTAGCCCAATTTTGACATGTTAACCCTTCCTCTAATGATTATTTTTTATTAAGTTCATGAATAATAATTAGCTACAATGTCATGTATAGCCTTACAATAGCACATGAACAAATTTCGGCCATGACAGAAACTGAAGATTTCCCATAAGCAAAAAGAAAATCCTGATCAGACAGCTCCTGTTGGAGCCATCTGATCTGGGTTTACTCTGTTTGGGAAGGTTTTGAGTAACCCTTTCCCTGTTCTTTGTTTATTCTAAATTTCAATATACTGATTATTCATGAACAAAATAGTTATAATGAAATACCGGTATGGATGATGGAACATTGAAGCCATTTTAGAAAGTTTAGAAACGGATCTTTCAATTTCCATTAGCAAACAGAGCAGACCCTGACCCTGATCCTATAGGAGCCAACTGATCTGGGTCTGCTCTATTTGCAAATGCGTGAAAATACATTTATATAACGGAAAGGATTATAAGGTGTTTCTATCAGGTAAAGGGTTAAAGAGACCGAAGCCAGCAACATGATTCTGCAAACACCTGTCAACAGAAGCTCAGCTAGATTTAAAGCAATGGAAGTTTGGTATCAAAGTTTCTACGCCTTATCTTCAAAATTTTGCCCACATTCCTGTAAAACCTTAAACATTTACACAGTAATCTTGAAACCGGCAGGTATCCTATTCCAACATGGAACATCCAACCCTTGAAACTTGCATGGGCCTGGAGTAAATTCTTAGCCACTGTCAAGTGACATGAAGAAATCAATTCTCCATCTTTGGCCTCTGTGATTTCATGGTAAATACAGGAAGAATGGTGGAGCGTTTTCTTCTCAATATTCTAAACAATGAATTTGTTCTGTGGTGTAGAATGTATTGACATTGAAATAATGTACCAGTATAAAATATTTTTTGAAATAATAACAAAACGAGTTAAAAAGACTGCTAAATTTAGAAAATGTCAAAGCTGCCAATGGCTCGAATAAATAAAACAATTACATGAAGTGTGGAGGATTATGGGAATTTAGAATATGTATATAAGTTAAATATAAGTGACAATGTTATGATTATGTTAAGTCAGTGTGTGTTATATATATACATATACATAAATATAAATATACATATCCTAAATTCCTTTAATATTCATCCCACATGATAAATGGGGGAACTTTTCTATATTTAACCCTTCGCTTGCTGAATTTTAAAATACATTTCTCCTTCTTTACCCAGGCCCTGTTGTATAATTACATATATCTTCACTGTGTACAAGTATTTCGCTGTGCAATCACTGCTGTGGAGTGCACTGGTTGCACCAATCAACTTGTAAATAGTGCAGACCCTGATGAGACAGCTCCTGCAGGAGCTGTCTCATCTGGGTCTTCACTATTTAAAGGTACGTATATTGACGTGAATAGCAAGCGAAGGGTTAATAAGGTTTCAGCCAGCAAAATTCATATGAAACAAAATCATGTAAAGTTGCAGCCACTGTAACTTTGAGCATCAATGTCATGATGATAAGCATCATCACCGTGTTAACGGTAACAAAATCTACTTCTTCAAATTCATTATTCAGAAAAATGAAAAAAGAAAAACACCATTACATTCTTATCCCTACCACGATACCATGGAGACCGTTTTGGCTAATTGTTGCATTCAGGCAACTTGTCATTGGCTGAAAATTCAATTTAAGCCCATGTACATTTTGTGAATTGCATACCCCATGATGGAAAATGGACATCAACAGATTTCAACATTATTGCACAAATAGAAAATCTGAGACAGTATCATTTCTATGTCAAAAGTAAAAGTTGAAAGAAAACAGTTCACCAACATGTGAGAAATTAACCATTTACTCCATAAATATGCTTTATGCCTTGCAGACAGAGTAGATACATATCAGACGGCTCCCATAGGATCAGGATCTGCTGTGTTTGCTATGATATTCTACAGTTTTTGCTCTGGCCAAAAACTCCCGTGTTACATGAATATTCATGGATAAAAAGGTTAATAACCCATAAGTGAATTATCTATAGCTTTCAACCTAATTGATCTGTTGTTGTGTGGGTTTGCAGAATTGTGCTTTTGACATCTGCCCCTGGACCTGTCAAAATTGGTGTTCATATTTAAACCATTTACAGTCATGCACAACTCAATGTGGTTCTGAGGCTTACCGGAATAGGCACAAGAGTTCAAGACCACGGTCAAACTATCACAAAATCAAGAGAGGTGACTAAGAGTGGTTCAACCCCTTGAAAGTGGAGGATGAATTAACCAGCATTCGCAAACAGTGTAGACCAAGACAGAGGTCAACTGGAGGAGCTCTCTGATCAGGATATACACTGCTTGTTATTCAAGATTCTCCAGCACACCAAATCCGTTGAGGCCAGAATTCCGTACAAAGAATAACCGTCTTTGGTTTCTCGGTCCATTTGGACAGACAAGCCTTAGTAGCATCAATCTATCATTCAATAGTCAACCCTTTGAATACAGGAATAGAGTTAACTGGCATTTACAAACAGAGTAGACCCAGATCAGAGGGCTCCTCCAGAACCCTTCTGATCAAGGTCTGCATTGTGTGTCATTCAAAATCCCCTAGCAAATGACTAATCTTTTCATACCCCATTTTTAGCACATTATTCCATACTTTCGCCTGTCTACGTCTTGGCAAATAGAGTAGAGCTAGATCAGATGGCTCCATTTGTAGCAATAAGGACCTGTGGACCTGATATTTGTTGCTGGCACCTAAAACAAAATTGAATGCAGTTACAGCTTATTGCCCAATACATGTACAGTAATAATACTCCTCTAAACTGGAATTCTAATAAAGAATCAAGATACTGTTAGGTAGGTTGCTTAATGCTGGGTAAAAGTCATGCAGAAAGCTCCTCTAGGACTTTCACCCTGCATTAAGCTGCAACCTGTCTCCAAAACCGACAATTATACTAAATTAAATGTCCAGTTTAGAGGGGGTTTACTGTAAATAAAAGATGACATTAATTAGAAACAGTTTGGATCCAGATAAAAATTCTAGCGAAAGACAATTTTATTTACACAGACGACACAGGCTAAATTGTCTGGCATATGGACACACATTCTTTTTTTTGATTCTCATGGTTTAATCTCTTTTTTCCAAAAGTGATTTTTTTCTGCTAAAATTATTTTGGAAGTGGGGTTTTCTTCAATTTCTTTTTTCCTAATATTTACCAGTAAGATAGGGCCTGGCTGAGAAATACAGAAAATATTTACTCATATTTACCTTTTACTGTAAAAGGAGTCTTCTGATAAGGGTCCGCTGTTAGCTTTTGGAATGATTTCATTATGATTTTTCTGCCTTGATCCTTGTTAATTCATATAGATCTCGTCCTGCAGATTCTGAAATGGCAAAACATCCTTTGTTAATTGGCAATTATTAAAATTAAGCGAATAAATATTTGAGGCCATAAATTGGAGTACAAATGTTCAATGAGGTAAAGGCTATTTTTAGATCCAACCTCCTCGAATAAATCTACCGAAAAGGAGCATTAACTAGAGAAAAGGATTTTTTTTAGAGTTATGTAGTTCTGAAACCATTATGATAAATAGAGCATTTGCTCCTATAGTAGCAAATGCTCTATTTATCACAATGGTTTTAAAAAGTGACTTCTACAGAGGCGGAGAATGGCATATTTATGGAGGAAAGGGTTAAAAATGTTCCTCTCAGTTTAGTTAGCCCTATCCATGCTCTTTGTTTATCTCAAATTTCAATACCTAATAAATATTCATGGAGAAAATAATGACATCATGAATAGATTGTTATAATAGCACATGGATGCAGGAAATTTTGGCCATGGCAGAAAGTGTAGAATCAGATCTATACCATATCATAAGCAGAGTAGACACTGATCAGACAGCTTCTATTGGAGCCATCTGATTTGTGTCGACTCTTTTTGCAAAGATGTATACAGAAAGGTGTATTTATGGAGTAAAGGGTTACAGTCCTCCAGCAAAGTCATTTTTATACTGAATAGATCATTAAACAATGTAATACAATAGTTTTATCGTCTTGCTGCAATTAGAAACACTTCCTGTCGGTGGATGGCATCAGTTGTAGCAGTGAAATAACATTTGTCATTTAACCCTTTACTCCATGGATATTCATGAAAAAAATGAAAACATGAATATTACATTAATTTCTAAGATGACATATACGCATACACTTTCTGCCAAAGAAGAAACTATAGAATCATTCTTTCATATATTTTATTATTCCATAACAGAGCAGACCCTGATCAAATGGCTCCCATAGGAGCCACCTGAGCTGGGTCTACTGTTTTCAAAGGCATAGAAAAGGTATATTTATGGAGTAAAGGCTTAAAATCCTTTAGCAGTCTCAGCACAAGAATTATACTGAATAGACTGACATAAACTCCTCTAGCAGTCTCAGCCCAAGAGTTATACTGAATAGACTGACAATAGACTGACATAAACTCGTTTAGCAGTCTCAGCCCAAGAGTTATACTGAATAGACTGACAATCAGTCCAAGAGTGATACTGAATAGACTGACATAAACTCCTCTAGCAGTCTCAGCCCAAGAGTTATTACTGAATAGACTGACATAAACTCCTTTAGCAGTCTCAGTCCAAGAATTATACTGAATAGACTGACAAACTCCTCTAGCAGTCTCAGCCCAAGAGTTATACTGAATAGACTGACAATAGACTGACATAAACTCCTCTAGCAGTCTCGGCCCAAGAGTTATACTGAATAGACTGACAATCAGTCCAAGAGTTATACTGAATAGACTGACATAAACTTCATCGCTCAAAGGGTGTACCCTTTCCTCCATAAATACGCCTTTCTACGCCTCCGTAAAAGTAACCTGTTCAGAAACCATGGTGATAAAAAGAGCATTTGTTCCTATAGGAGCAAATGCTCTATTTATTACAATGGTTTCAAATTACAAAATTCTAAAATTTCCTTTTCTCTAGTTAATGTTCCTTTTTGGTAGATTAAAATTTGGATCTAAACATAGCCTATGAGGGAATGGGTTAAACTTCATCACTCAAAAGGTTAAACCACAATTACTGTTCATGCTGAGGTCAAACTCTTTCAACAATTTTGCAAAAATGTGAAACTCTTTGTAAATAGTTTATATCTAAATGAAATCGTATGTTAAATAACTTTTTTAAAACAATACTGCTCTGCACTAGACCCACTTTTGTTTGTACAACAGATAAGGGATATGTTTTCACACATTTACAAACAGAATCAATGGACCCAGATCAGAAGGCTCCTATAGGAACTGTCTGATCAGGGCCCGTTTTGTATGCTAATAGAATTTGAATGATCCGGTCCTTTACTTTCTAAAAGCACCCCTGTATAAGTCACCTTTACTTATCACAATGGTTTCAAAAAATGTTATTTCTCATCTGGATCCCTACAGTTTGACACTTGTAAAGGAAATGAGGGATACTACATGCTGAGACCCTCAGTAGAACGGTACTAGAACCCCTCTAAAGTGACCACTTAATGAATTAACATGGTGTCTTTATAAGCAGGTGGTTGCTTTAATGCAGGACAGGTCCTGCATTAAGCTACCACCTGCATCTAGCACCCAGGATTAAACCTCTTTTAGACGGTGGCATTAGCCAGGTTTTACTGTCTTGGCGAGAACGGGGGGGGGGGGGGGGGGGGACTGCCCACTGGAAGGGGGTGTGTTGGTTAATACTGTCAACCTGTAACAACTTTTGTAAATACAATCAAACCACTCTAAAGCAACCACAGACTAAATTGTACACTCTAAAGCAACCAAAGACTCGTTTGTACACTCTAAAGTGAGTGAGTTGGGTTTTACGTCCGACCAACAGTATTTCAGTTATTTGCAGACTGTACCCGCATGAGACAAGTTATAGTGCTGCCTCACTGGAATACCCCTGCCGCAGGTACATGGCAAGGGCACCCCACCCAGTCACATTATCCTGACACCGGGCCGACCAGTCCTAGAACTACACCTTTTAATGTCGAGCTACTAGTACCAACTTTTAACGACTTTTGGTCTGTCGCGGCCGGGGATCGAACCCACGACCTTCCGTGCCGCAGGCGGACGCTCTACCACTGAGCCACGCGGACACTCTAAAACAACCAAAGACTAGTCTGTACTCTCTAAAGCAACCAGACTAGTCTGTACACTCTAAAGCAACCAGACTAGTCTGTACACTCTAAAGCAACCAGACTAGTTTGTACACTCTAAAGCAGCCACAGACTAGTTTGTACACTCTAAAGCAACCACTGACTAGTGTGTACACTCTAAAGCAACCACAAACAAGCCAGGCTCTGTATTAAACTGTTAACCCTTCTATGAATATGCATGTGAGAATGTATCAATGTATGGTTTTTAAGAGCCTCTCTACTTTTGTTATGTATGAACCAACCACAAGGGGTCTAAAAAGTCCAAAAAATGATTGGGTCGATTTAGTGTTAGCCTGAGATTTATATTTACACCGGTATCGTGAGGCCACCGGTATCACAGGGTGTTACAGTATATTATACACAGGGGTAAGACACGTTTGAGTCAGTATAATAAATATATATACATGTACATATACTGACTCAAACGTGACTTACCTCTGTGATATTATATACTATAACACTAAATCGACCAAATCATTATTTTTTTTTTACTTTTTAGACCATCTAGACCCACGAAATGGCGCCCTGTGATCTAGACCAACGAAATGGCGCCCTGTGATCTAGACCTACGAAATGACGCCCTGTGATCTAGACCCACGAAATGGCGCCCTGTAATCTAGACCCACGAAATGGCGCCCTGTGGAACCAACCGCCTGTTTTAAAGACACCTATGTAAATATGTAAGCCATCACTTTTGAGGTTTTTTTCACAATAGCTCCTGATGTAAAGGACATCATTAGCAGCCACTGAAAATGTTTGGCAAATACTCAAATACTAAAATCGTCATTCTGTACCAAACTCTACGATGTGACGAGTCTAAATAGTAGTCACAACATAGGGTTTGGTGGAGAAATAAAAAAGATATTCTATTCTTGAAAATGTTTTAATTTACGCTTCTCATCTGGACGGCTGTAATAAAACATGAAACAAAAACTAAAACAAGAATTACACTTACTGATATGAAACATGGTGGTGTTTCTCCTGTACGTCTGTATTGAACTATCTTTGCGATGTGTATGGCTAGGGTATTCTATGGCGACGAATAACTTTTGAATTCGCGCAATGCTTATCACGTGATCTCGTCTTGTCCAATGCGATACAGACTGAACACATATCAAGAAAATTCACGCTTTCCCAAGAAATTCGCCCCCAGTCATATAGTATTGATTGTTAGGGATTGAAATTGGACTTCAACCCTAATGACAATTTTTCAAGTTTAGGATAGGTACATGTATGTTGTATACACATAACCCTTTCCCTGTTCTATGCTTATTCCAAATGTCAATACCTACTGAATATTCATGGCATAGGTATAATGAAATATGGAAGGTGGAACAGTGTAGTCATTTTAGAAAGTAATAAAGAAACAGAGCGTTCAGATTCCATTAGCAAACAGAGCAGACCCTGATTAGTCGGTTCCTATACGATTTGTTTGCTTTGGGTCTACTCTGTTTGCAAATACGTGAAACACGTTTATATTTAAGGAAAGGGTTAACGCTTACCCCTTTGTAATAAAGAGAATAGTACCTGCTCCAATCTGGATGTGCTACAATACTGACTTGTTCACATTCGAAAAGCTTTTGAGAAATTATTGGCGGGGTGTCAAACAGCTTGGATCCCCAGCGTCTCATCTGGGTCATAGATATTTGCAAATGCTAGTCAGGTATTGGTTAACAGGCTAAGGGCCAACAATACACCCCAGTCCTATCAATTAGGGGCAAAATCAACACTGGTGTGTTTTGATGTGATGATACATGTTTTGAGTGTGCGAAATGTGAACCAAGCAGCTTGATTAAAGGTTTTATCCACGCGGTGATTCAAGCAACCTAAAGGTTTTATCAACGTGTCAAATTGACCCAAGCAACCTACTGGTTGTAGGTCCAAGCGTTGGTCCAAGCAGCCTAAAGGTTTTATCCACGTGTCGACACAATCAGCTTAAAGGTTATTTCCACGTGCATGTCCTTGCTTTCTAATTAGGGTAACAACGGTGGAGCATATCTGACATAACGTATTCTGTTCTGTTTTGCAACATTAATGTTCCAAAATACATGCTCGTAATTCGCCATATATTAGCTTAACTAAAGTTACTTTGACAAACGAAGTCGGGGGGTTGTTGCTTTAATAGTATATATGTAGTATTAGTTTGTTTCTAAAAATAGCAACAACAAAACAATGATTCATATAAGGGTTTTCCTGTTACCTAAGTTTTTATATCTAATCAACGAAACAGATAGCCAATTTTCCTAATTTCTATTTTTAGTAGAACTACTACAGTACAGCCTGAATAAAGTGACCGTCAAACCAATAAATATAGTACAAGCAGGGCTTGTTTAAATGTAGGGTAAAAGAAATGCAGAAAACTCCAATAGTAGCTTTCTGCATTACTTTCGTCGTGGATTCGATCCCAGGTCGCGGCAGACCAAAAGTCGTTAAATGTTGGTACTAGTAGCTCCCTTGTCTACTAAGGGGGTAGTTCTAGGACTGGTCAGCCCGGTGTCAGGATAATGTGACTGGGTGGGGTGCTATTGCCATGTACCAGTCTCCTGCGGGTGTCGTCTGCAAATAACTGAAATACTGTTGGTGGGACGTAAAACCCAACTCATCCTGTATTAAGCTGTAACCCGTCATTAACACCATGATGTCTGCCTACACTCCGATCTGCTTGAACTTTCATTTACTATACTTCCAAGTTTTCTTAAAACCATTAACCGAGTAAAATACCTGCGTTCTGACCCCAGCGTCTCACCAGGGTCCAATCTACTTGCTCCATAGATACATGTATGCCGTTGCCAGTCATTGCAATCAGAAAAGAACAAGTTCAGCGGCTCCTGTATGCTGTTTTCTTATGTAACAATATATATCTAATTCTACAGTTTTTACCATGGCCAAAATGTCTTGTATACTCATGCCATTATAAAATTTATCTAATTAATATTCATGACGTCATTATTTCTTACATAAATATTTATAAAGTCAAGGATTAATTCTGATAGGGAGGTTATTTTGAAAGCAGCAATGTTAAATAAAGTAAGTAATTCTCGGACCAATTACTCCATAGCCACGCATTGTTATGCCTTTGAAAACAGAGCAGACCCAGATCAGAGGCTCCTGACGTTTGATTAGGGTCTGCTCTGTTTGCTCATGATATAATATAGATATTTTTCTTCAGTGGAAACCATGGTCGAAACTTCATTTGTTCATGTGCTATTATAACAATTAATCTAATAAATATTCATGATGGCATTATTTCTCATATGAATATTCATGGAGTAAATGTTTAATTAGCATTCAGAAAGGAAGTAGACAATGGTAACCCTTTCCCTCATATAAACGCAATTTCACCCACTTGCAAACAGGGTAGGCCCAGATCAGACAGCTCCTGTAGGAACCATATGTAGGAACCAGAGTCAGGGTCAGTGTAGCGGCAAAAGGATGATATCATTAAGTTTATCACTTCTATTCTTCTACGGTAAAACCTCTCTTAACCGGACATTAAGTTTAGTATAAATATCGGTTTTGGAGACAGGTGACAGTTTAATGCAGGGTGGAAGTCATGCAGAAAGCTCCTATAGGAGCTTTCTGCATGACGTTCACCCTGCATTAAGCAGTCACCTGCCTAAAATATTTAAATTCTTCTCTACTAGAATTCCGGTTAAGAGAGGTTTTACTGTATTTATTTCATGATGGAGCATGTCAACTTTAGGGGTGACCGGGACTCCAATCGGGGTGTCTCGTGAGGGTTGAGGGTGGAGTATCGGGATGAAGGTGGGTAAAGTGTCGGGATCCCGTCTCGGGTCGAGGCATGAATTCTGATTTGGGGTGTCCCTTTGACGGTTGGGACGGATAGATTCCCTGAATAGCTTGAAGTGTAATCGCATTGGTTTGTATATAGAGTTTTCACGGAACACATTGCATTCACTCGGTTTTTATCAACCCAGGTCCAATTATCTCTTCAACAACTAGTTTTTGAAAAAGAAATGAAACAAGGTCTAATTGTTAAGGAGTCCTATACAGAATGTCCCAAACGAAACGGACAACAGACGTTGGTTAGCAGGTATCTAAATTTCAACCGACCACAGGCCATCACTTAGTTACCATGGCAACCAACGTTTAAAACATCTAATATCAGTTTAAGAGTACCGAATCCCGAGCACCACATTTTTGGCAAAATCAAATAATATATAACTTTCGACCAATTACATGTAGCAGCCACTAAACCGTAACCATGACAACAAAGTTTCAAATCACCTTTGATTTAAAATTTCGGGATACTCAAATACCCCGAAATACCAATTTTCAACAAAAACTTAGTTTAGACCAATCAGAGTCCAGCAAATTTTTAGAAACATTTTCATTTTGCGTACATTTTCATAAATGTTTCATTAAAAAAGAATCTTAAACTATAACATGAAACTAGCTATGTTTTGACCACTCAGGTTCCGTATAAGCAATCAGGTTCTATGTGTCTGTGTGCGTAATTCAATTCCTAAAGGATTATGGTTAAGACTTTGCTTGAGGGTCAAGTGCCATTATGTCTATCCCCTGGCAATTTTCTTGCCTATCAACCACCCCGGGGATAAGGAACGGGTGTCGGAACTGTGCCTAGATTAAGGGCTAAAACAGGGGGTTCCTCGTTACAGACCAATATAGCTGAAACACTGTGAATCGTAGGGGTATTGTCATCGGACTTTTTTGTAGTATGCACGCAGATCTGGCAGGGTACAAAGTTGAAACCCGGTAGGCACTAATGACCTCTGAAGTTTGACTAGGGTTCAGGGACGCCCCAACCCATCAGAAAGTGTCGGCATCCAATCAACCAAAGTAGCTTTGTTGACCCAATTTGTATAAAATAACCAAACATAAAATTGTTTTCTTGGTTCCAAAAGTAGCTTTGATGACCGAATTTGTATAAAAGACAGGTTTACTTGAGCTAAAGTCGCCCATTAGAAACTTTACATCAGCTCCCACTAGGGGTTTAACGCTGTACTTACGGTCGAAAGCCTTTTTTATCTTTTTACCCCGTCATTAGGGTTAACTTTTAACCTTTGCACACACCTGGAGCGGGAACGCGTCAACCCAGTCCAATAATTTCGAATTTCTTGCATACAGGAAGCACTTTAGGAGAGCCCCAATAACTTTTTACCGGAAGTAAATCGGTCCGTCTGTTGCGGAGTTGGACTAAAAATGATAATTGGTCATTTATTCTAGTCACTCCAGGTAGGTATAATGTCGTTTTGGGGACCTTCATTTTTTTGTCTGATCTGGATCCGATTGGGGTTACAATAAATGAGTATTGGGGGTTACCTCGAGGCCAAATCTAACAACATACGTTCATATTGGGTTTCACTACTCCCCTAGCGTTGACTTGACCCTCCCTCTTGCGCTGACTCAAACCTACACCGAAAGAGAAAACCCTATAAGATCTGAAAGTCATTGGGCAAGTCTAAATTGTTGGCAATTGACCTGTCTAACCTCAAGTTTAACCCGTTTAATTTACAAAATTACCCCCTGTGTGCTAATTAGGGTGAATGTAGTGAGATAAGGGTAAATGTAGCGAGATAAGGGTGAATGCAGCGAGATGAGGGTGAATGTAGCGAGATAAGGGTAAATGTAGCGAGATAAGGATGAATATAGCGAGATAAGGGTGAATGTAGCGAGATAAGGGTGAATATAGCGAGTTAAGGGTGAAGGTAACGCCAAGAAGACTGAACTGTGAACATACAAACAGTTTGGATCAAGATGAGACGCCAGTTAACTCGGTGTCTCACCGATATAAAAATTGTTTGACATATTGCTTATCTTTTAAAAAGAAATTGATGAAACGCCAACTCTAAAACTTGAAGCGGACGAATGTCTCTAGTACCGAACTATATGTGTGACATTTGTAAGACTAGAGTTAACCCTTTCACCGCAAATGTCGCAAGAATGCGCCGCGACAAATAGTGCAGTCCCAGATCAGACGTCGCATTTTCAAGAAGAATTAAAGCTCACTAATGCGATCACAAAATTAATTGACTCTTTCAACGACCTGTTGAATATTTGTAAGAAATAATGACAGTAGAAATAGTTATTACCTGAATTTTTATAGTGGCATATTTACACAGGATATTTTGGAATCGGTAGACACTGAAGAGTGAGAATATTATACATGTAATGTCATCAGCAAATAAAGCAGACCCTTGTCAGTACGAGCCGTCTGATGTGGATATACTCTGTTTGTAAAGGCGTGAAAAGCGTTTGTATAAAGGACATGCTTAATATAGGAGTGTGTGAAAGCAGGTAGGTGTTTAACAACACTGATCTAATGAGTCTTACAGGATATTGGTACACTCAGATTGCAAAACCTTTAGAAAACGCATTTACAGTTAAACTCTCTATAACGGTCACTTAATTACAACAAGTATTTTGTGTTAAAGGCAGGTGGCTCCTATAGGAGCGTTATGTTTTATTTTCACCTTGCTGTAAGCAACCACCTGCCGTAAAACAAACTTATAGCATAATTTAGCGTTATAGAGATATTTACCAACTTATAGCATAATTTAGTGGCCGTTATAGAGATATTTACCAACTTATAGCATAATTTAGTGGCCGTTATAGAGATATTTTACTGTATTGCTGTTTTCCACTTTTTTTTGAGTACATGTAGACGGATTTAAAGGCATGTGGTGTTATGCAGAAAGAATGAGTCACCTAGCATTTGAATTTGAAATTACTTAACCCTTTCACCGCCACAGTCGAATAAATGCACCACGACAAATAGTGCAGTCCCAGATCAGACGCCGCCTTTTCAAGGCGGCGTCTGATCAGGGACTTCACTATTTGTCTCAATCTCCAGTTCTATATATGTGCTTTATTCCTTTGAAATTTGCATTTATTTATCTCATTTCCTTATTTTACTGTATGATTTAACAAAGTTGGATTGCAGACGACAATTAGAAATTTGGCGCCGAAAGGGTTAAACTTGAAGGTATTGTTATAATACAGCAGGACCTGTCCTAAGTGGTCAGTCATTTATTGAACATAGTAGTCGTAAAACAGGTGCTTGCTTAATGTAAGGCAAAATAATGCAGAAAGCTCATACAGAAGCTTTCGGCCTTATTTTTGACCTGCATTAAGCTACCACCTGCCCTATATGCCCATAATTAGACCTCTTGTTGTATGGGCGCTTAAGATAGGTTCTATTGTAACAACTACAAAAAATATTACATTTTATTCTCGTTTACATACAGGATGTAAAAATGAGAAATTAACACACTACAAAATAATAATAATACAGTATGGAGTGTATTACTTGGTTCCTTTGGGAAGAATGAGGGTAATAACATGTGTTTGCTAAAAGTAGGACATCCAGCAGAACTTCTTGTGTGTATTAGGACTGCTAGTTGAACTATTTTTAGACAACATTGCAAATTTGATTGTAATCGGATAAGCAAGTGAACGGACGATAGTCATAAATACGATCTAGCAATGACATATTCATCATCAAGTAGTACTTATTACATGTACACAGGAATTTCCATATGTACAAGTACAATGATAAAATTAACCTCTATGCTGCTGGGAGAAATTGTCGTCTGCTTAAATATATGGGTTACATAACCCATTGTAGTTCCTTGAAATAGTTGCAGGTTTCTAACAGTGTGGATCCTGCCCGGACGAAAAGTTGTTCGGCGTCGTATCTGGATCCAGACTGTCTGCATGCACCTTTCGAAGACAGCAGGATTAAGGATAGAAATCAAAACATTAGCCACAACTACCTTCGGGTCTGGTCAGAGGGGCTTGAGGACTTAGAGTTCTTTAATTTGGAAATGTGACAACTGATCTCATTTTCCGTAATAGGGGAGTTAAGCATGTCTTGACTGTTTACTAAGAAGTTTTCTGGAAGAAAGAAATCACTATCGTGCGAAATATTTTCATTTTTGCTCTTAAAGAAATTGTAAAATTCCTCTAGGGATGGGGTATTCTTTGGCGATTTTGGCTTTAAGCTATTAATGAATTTCCAGTATTGTTTTGGATTTTTCCCACTTAGGTCGCGTAATTTAGATGTTTTTAAAAACTTATGCTTATTTATGTATAGGCTCATGGTTCTTTTGTACTTTTTACTTGCTAACTTTAAGTCGGTTTTATTTATGTGGGTTTTATTCCTGTTGTATTTTGACTTGGCTTTATGGTATGCTTTTCGATCTCTGCGGCAGTCAGGCCCAAACCAGGGCTTATCATTACCGGAGCAAAAGCTTTACTTGGGAAAGATAGCGAAGCAGCGTTCTGGAATATTAAAGAGATTCCATCAGTGACCGAGTCTATACTATATCAGACGCTGAGTCAGACTCGCACATTAGCTTTATACGATTTAAATGCCGGTTATCAATATTTTTGATAAAGTCGTGCTGGTGAGACGTATCCAATTTGTGCTGTTGTTTACAGCGTGTTTCTTCCGCATTTGTACGAGGCAAAATCACATGCTTATTCAATGTTAATGACAATAAATTATGACCATCTGATAATAATGCATCTGTATCAATAACTTCGAAATCACTAAAATATTGGAAGCAATCGGGCGTAGCGAAAGCATAATCTATCACTGATGTATCCCGATATGTGAAGCGGCCACATGTTTTATCACTTCCGAAGCGACCGTTTAAAATAAATAGGCTATTGTTTTTACATATGTCAATCAACATAAGGCCATGTGCATTTGTTTGGGAGTCCCGTGAAATCCTCGCTTGAGAAATTCCAAGATTTTCAATCAAATGCGTTTTGTTAAAAAGAGAGACAGTTTCATCGTCAAAATCAAAGTAATCCGATAAAAAGTCATCAGCTGAAACATAATCAGGGGCTTGGGAAGTTCGGGCATTCACGTCTCCTATGAGAATACAGTACTTATATTCTGAGCATATCTGGCCTATTTCATTTTCGAACTGAAATAGTGCATCTTCATCGAGACACTTAGATCCAGATGGCGGTAGGTACACGAGGCCAAAGACCAGATCCTGATCTAATGAAAATAGTTCACCTTTGACCTTTATCCACATCAAATAATCTCAATTCATGTCTAGAGTATCAGCAAACTTAACAAATTCATCACGTAAATACAAGCCAATACCACCAGACTTTCTGCATATAAACATTTGTCTGCATTTCCCGAAAAAAGGAAAAACCATCAAGATCTACAATGTCATCTTGATCAAGATTCGTTTCCAATGTACAAAATATATCATATTGCTGAATTAAATTAACAAATTCTGGATAGTTTAATTTCATGTGTATACATGTACATGTCAATGTTTGAATGTTTAGTTTTCGTCTCGGTCATAGAAAATCTAGCAACTGGCTATAGGAAATGCGTTTTTTCCACCTTGTTATGTTGATAGAGACAAACATTAAAGCATTAAACATTGATATGCAGATAATTATAAAATCGTACATGTTATAGTCGTGATAGTAATGTTTTACCATGATTCTGCCTTACATTGAATAGAATTTATTGATTAATATTGCAAAATCAGTGTCAGTCTCTCTTTCTTTTTTGTTTTTATGGAATAATAGGTTCCTCATCACCTATATGAAGATCTTCGAAACACTTTCACAAAAATAAGAATCCACTCTGAAAAGCAATACGTGTTCCTAGCATAGTAACGGTCATTGCTATAGAGGCCGCTGTGTTTGTTTCCCGACTTTCACAACGTTCTTGCAGAAGTTCTACGTCACAGGAGTCGAATGCAGCGTACCAGGCCACGACCTGTGGGTTCTCCCTCATAGCCATCTGTCTCATAATTTTGTCGACGTCACCGCTGTAGCAGGGATTTTTCTTCACTTCTCGGACATACGCAAGGCATTCCGAACGACACAGACCTGGTGTACAGTTTTGTATGACTCCAGCTGTAATTGTGGCTGTTTGAGAATGACTGCAATATAGAGAAGAGCCACACACTATCAACCGTGATAACTGCAATACATAGAAGAGCCACACATTATCAACCGTGATAACTCAATACATAGAAGAGCCACACATTATCAACCGTGATAACTCAATACATAGAAGAGCCACACATTATCAACCGTGATAACTCAATACATAGAATAGCCACACATTATCAACCGCGATAACTCAATACATAGAAGAGCCACACATTATCAACCGTGATAACTCAATACATAGAAGAGCCACACATTATCAACCGCGATAACTCAATCCTTTCCTTCATGAATATGTATGTAACATCTAATGACTTATTGAATATTAATTTGATTAATTCTTATACTGGCATCCAGCATCCAACAAAGGTTTTTACGACCGTGTCAGAGACTGTAATATGATGGACATCATTGGACGGCGATAGACGAATAGTTCTCTAGCCTGAGTCCAGGTAAAGCAGCTTCTAACAATTTGAAACAAATGACTCTTCGTGGGAACTATGGAGTACGCACATTTGTCTTGGAGTACATTTGTCTCATGAGGTGTGACCGATTTGCTCGTAAACATCCATATTTGCGATAATTTGGAAATAAGACAGATGTGTTTGACACACTAAAGGAAGGGCACTCGAAGGACATTTGTCTCACATTCTATAATATCATACAATTAGATGCCTGTTTGTCCACATTTACTGTAATTATCGGCGAAAAAGCTCGCTATTAATTGTGACACATAAGTTTACCTCAACGTAGATCTAAGTCAATAACTGAGTTTTAAGTTTCTCGCCTTAAATTTCGAAAACAAATCTCGATTCAAAACTATGATCTGTGGATATACGATTTGTCTCGTTGGGTTTAGCGTCGCACTGACATATTAATATGTCACATGGCGACCTTTCCAGCTTTCGGTGTTGGAGAAAAACCCAAGGTGCCCTTTCGAGCATATTTACCGACCTTCCGCAAACCAGCTGGATGACTCCCTCGTATGAAACAGTTCGACGCCCCAAGTAAGGGTCAAACCTACAGAGGTTTTGGACAAGCGACATCAACCACTCGGCCATGGAGGCCCCTAAATGATCTAACGAAGAAAATGAGAAGACCTTCCCACACGTATTTTGTTACCATCAGAAATATATATATATAAAAAAAAACAAGAGTGTGGTTGTAAACACTTATGCCCCCCGAATTGACCCTAAAGGATGACTTTGATCCGTGGACCTGGGAGTTAAACGCGGTATATTGTCTTTGTGTGGGGTACATTTGTACCAGGTTATTTTGGAATCAATTCACATGAAAATGTTGTTGAAAGGACACGAAATTTGCGACGGACGGACGGATGGAAAGACAGACGGAAGGACGGATGGACAATGCGATTACTATATGCCCGCCGTTGGGGGCGTAAAAACCAATATTGCCCTTTTCCGAGAATTGCTGATTTCAGATTTCAGTTCCCAAAGAACCCCGATAATGCCATAATTATGGAATATCGGACCTTGCAGAATCGGGCAAGACGAGACATTCCGACGAGATACGGAGCGAGGCACTATATTGTAACACGAGATATCGCAATGTCGCAGTATCCCATACCATGAGCTTTCGCAATAGAATATCGTGCATCACTTCATGTTTTGCAGGAATCTCGCTGTTCGTGTCTCTCGGTAAAATATCCCTCATCACTTCGTGTCTGCACTTCTCAAAGGATTTCTTGTCGAGCCACGAGATGCGAAACAAGACGCAAGATTCCGGCGAGATGCGAAGCGAGTCACGATATAGTCCGATTATCGCCTATCACAGTAGATGTTCAAACCACCAGACCTAATATTGTGCCTCGTTTTGTGTCAAGAGAATTGGGCGATATTTCAGCGACATACATGTAACATCGTACCTAGCTTGGTGTTTCGTCCGATTCTCGCAACACAAAGCGAGGTACCATTCTCATGTGTAGACATTGTAACCGTTTTCTATTTAGTTTTTTTTGTAAACATGGCTGCCACTGATACATACATATGCAGGGAAAACTACTTTAACACTGTCTTGAACAGCACCGAATTGCGTACTGCAGAATCGATTCACGTGTCTCGTGGTTTGAACATCTACTGCGACACATAAGAATCGGAATATTTGAACGATACAATATCGCGTCTTGCTTCGCATCTCATTGAATTCTCACATCTCGCTTCACATCTCACGCCTCGACAAAATTCTAGCGAGGCGCGATATTTTACCGTGAGTAATAAAGCAATAAGTGATAGTTTACATTGAAATTACATGGTATGGAATCTCATGGTATGGGATACTGCGAGAGTAACGAGATCTGAAGTTACAAAATCAGGTCTCGCATCGCGTCTCGTTTTTTTTATATCGGGTTACATCCGATTCTCGTGTCTCGCCCTAAGGATGCGAGGCACGATAATCCATATCACACAAACAGGATTCCGTATGTTTCGGTGTACACCTTAATGTTTAGCCACTCAAATTTCTTGAATTAGAGATATTGGAATTAATAGTTCCACTGCAGTTTATAGGTTTAAGATTTTATATAAAAAAACATTGGAAAACCTATCGATAATTACACTTGACATGAGGTAAAACGGCAAACCTCGATTCTAAGATTTTTTTCTGACGTCGAAAAATATTTGAAAAATGTGCTTGTATTTCATAAAAATTACGTGAGACAGTTTTGCTTTCTTGTCCCTTAAACAACTTGGTCGGAGCACATCTGTCATACAGTTGTGTTTATGGTGAGGCATTTGAGGTCGCATTTGTCTTACGTGAGACAAATGCGACCGCTTCGGTCTTACGTAAGACAAATGTGCTCCGAGACAAATGTGCTCCTACATTGCGTTTATTCACCCTCCGAGCAGAATTATCGTTCACACTATTTCGCTGTCTTGTCATTGAACTATAAATCACCAACCTGATGAAATAAACAATATCTGTGTTTGGTGCAAGGTTGATTACTTTCGATTCGATCACGATTTAGCGAATACCGGTCACTTTGTAGTAGAATGGTTCAGAACATAACTGTTGTGTGTGCCAAAAGTATTTTGTTACCAGGCGATTTCTGACAAAGTCACTGCGAACACATGCGTATGAGAGTGTATATAATTTATTGTGGCATTTAAATGATTTACATGCTTTGGCGATTTGTGAATGTATTAAGTTGTTTTGCAAAAGTCAAAATTCGATGTCAGCGTAAAGCTGAATGAAACACATGTCCATGCGAGGCCCAAAGCAGACGCCGTCTGATCACGTCTGTTTGCTTATATGAAATGATATGATTTATGTAACCATGTCATAAACAGACAATAAATATACACGATGCGTGCGCGCGTGCAGATAATAGGTGCGGGACAAGGGTTAATGTAGCATACTTACGTTGGGTCTCTTCGAACAGACAAATCACAACCCTTAACGTAGCCACTTTCCATCTCACAGGAGTCAATACTTAACATCTGAACACATCCTGAGATAGATATTATATATATTATATAGTTAGGTGACCGTTTCTTGTTTCTCTTACAAGTTTCAATAGATTATAATAGTATGATTTTCTGATGGGTTTTTTTCTTGCGTCTTGACAATTTTAGTTTCAATAGATGGACATGACGGGTTGACGTATGTTTTCATGTTTCTTGACATTTAGTTTCAGTGGATGGACATGGTAGGTTGGCGTATGCTTTCATGTTTCTTGACATTTTTAATTTTGATAGATGAACATGATAGGCTGGCGTATGTTTTCATGTTTCTTGACATTTTAAGTTTCAATAGATGGACATGATAGGTTGGCGTACGGTTTAATGTTTCTTGACCTGTTATGATAATAGATGGACATGATAGGTTGGCGTATGTTTTTTTCTTACAAGTCTCATTAGATGAACATGATAGGTTGGCGTATGTTTTTCCTTACAATTATTCTGAAAATGGGTGATCCTTCGAAAGCAAAAGAAGAAATGAAAAAAAAAAGAATGATAGACTGGCGTATGGTTTCATGTTTCTTGACATGTTTAGTTTCAATAGATGGACATAGATTGGCGTATGTTTTTCCTTACAAGTTTCAACAGACGGATATGATGGGTTGGAATATGTTTGTTGTTTCTTTACATTTATACAGGTTTCAATAGATGGATATAATGGGTTGATGTATGTTTTTCTGGATTCTTGACGTTCTTACATGCGATAATTTGATACATGTTTACTTGTTTCTTGACATTCTTACAAGTTTCAATAGATGTATATGATAGGCTGGTGTATGTTATGTTTCTTGACATTCTTTACATGTTTCAAAAATTGGATATTATATGTTGGCGTATGTTTCCTTGTTTCTTGACATTCTGATGTCTGATCAGGGTATGTTTGCTTGTAGATCAATATCGATCTTATGTTAGATTTACTATGTTCAACCATTTTTGTTTTCATATAACATTATACAACATCGGCTAATTAAACGAATCATGATATTGGTATTTTACATGAATATCCATGGGGGAAAAGGTCAATGGCCAATTTGATGGTAATATTTAGAAACTGGTGAACTTGTTATCCTGATTCATTTAACATATGAATATTCATGTTCGAAATAATGACAACATGAGTATGACTGAAAACTTTTGGCCATTGTTGAAATTGCAGTATCATATCTACATTACACTATAAACATGATTCTGCACTTTTACCAGGTTTAACTCTTTCGGCGCCAATGTCGCCCGTTGGCACCAAACCAGTGCAAATCAACAGTGCAGTCCCAGGTCAGATGCCGCCTTGAAAAGGCGGTCTCTGACCTTGAACTTCACTGGTTTCCTTTTTTTTTTTTTTAGCACAAGCTTACAGGGGTTTAAAAACAAATGTTTTAGTAATATACCTTTATTATTTAGTTAAGAATTATATTTAATATGAAATTATTATTGCAGACGACACTTTTAAATTTGGCGCCAAAAGATTTAAATAGTTAACCGTTCTTATTCACAAGCTATTATACATATAAAGCTATTTTATTATTTACGTTTTCCTTTTTGCGAGGCTAAATTGTCTGGGGGTGTCTACAAACTTATCATTTCAAGCACGCACAAAACAGAAATACTTTTTTTTGTTTAACCTCATGCCCTCAAGTATAGCGATTCGGATAAATCAACATCATCATCCTGTAATCATTTTACATCACCATTATCATTCATCAGCGCTATAAAACATATTTAGTGTTACAGACGTGCAGAAACTGAACCGTTTAGGCATCCATCTCGAAAATGTAAAAAGTTATTAGAATACTTTATTTAACCCTTTAATCCATGAATATTCATGCAATAAATAATGACATCATTAGTGTAAATGTTATAGTTTTGGTTAGGACAAAATTATAAAATCATATCTATATTATATAAAAAGCAAACAGAGCAGACCACGATCAGACGGCTCCTACAGGAGCCCTCTGATCTGGGTTTGCTCTGTTTGCAAATGCATAAAAAGGCGTATTCATGGAGTAGAGGGTTACGTTTCCTTCGTGAAGAGAATCTATGGCACTGTAACAAGTCATTTATTTTCTTACGTTTTGCTCTCATATTTTCTTTTGGATAGTAGCTGATAAAACTGAAACACATCTCCTCCTGCGTCCCTTCACCGCTGAAAGTTGTTTTAGTTCGAGAGGTAGATTTGTATACACATGTGGTCGACAGTTCATCCCCTGGTCTAATAATGACTCCATCGGGCTGCCTATATAAATGATTTAAAAACATGCCGTCGTAACCATTTGACTCGAGAGCAATATATTTAGTTTAACGCTTGCCTTATTTAAACGCATTTTCCCATGCATTTGCAAACAAAGAAGACAAAGATCAGACGGTTTCTATAGGAGCCGTATTATCAGGATCTGCTCCGTTTGCTTATGGCATGATATAGATCTGATTCTACATTTTTGTCAAAGTAAAAAAAACATTGAATCCTTTATCCGCAGTAAACAATTTAGCTTATAAATATTGACTATGTCGTAATTTCTTACAATAATATTAATCAAGGAAAGGGTTAATGTTTTTTTTAAATACAGTTAACCTTTTTAAAGCTGCCATTTCATAAAAATGAATTTCTTACAGATGAAATACTGGCTGACAATGCGCAACGACAAAAATGCAGAAAACTTAAGCGATGGCTTTCTGCATTCCTTTCCCCTGGCATTAAACCTACACTCAATGGATATTCAGGTAAGAAGTAATGGCATCATTAACATCATTTAGATTACTTATTTGTATGGCAAAAACCCCCCAAAAAACACAGAAAAAAAATGGCCATGACACATACAGTATAATCGGATCTATCTATTATATGTAGATATGATGCATACTGAACTAACAGAATCTCCTATACCTCAGCCAAACCCTATCTTCACTCATCTCACTAGAGACCTCGGAGATGCGATTGAAATGAGTGGTACCAGTGTCGGTCTGTTAGACAGGTGGCAGCTTAATACAGGGTACCAGTGTCGATCTGTAAGACAGGTGGCAGCTTGATACAGGGTACCAGTGTCAGTCTGTTAGACAGGTGGCTGCTTAATACAGGGTACCAGTGTCGGTCTGTTAGACAGGTGGCAGCTTAATACAGGGTACCAGTATCGGTCTGTAAGACAGGTGGCAGCTTAATATAGGGTACCAGTGTCGGTCTGTTAGACAGGTGGCAGCTTAATACAGGGTACTAGTGTCGGTCTGTTAAACAGGTGGCTGCTTAATACAGGGTACCAGTGTCGGTCTGTTAGACAGGTGGCAGCTTAATACAGGGTACCAGTGTCGGTCTGTTAGACAGGTGGCAGCTTAATACAGGGTACCAGTGTCGGTCTGTTAGACAGGTGGCTGCTTAATACAGGGTACCAGTGTCGGTCTGTAAGACAGGTGGCA
The DNA here is from genome assembly GCA_963576725.1 of Azorinus chamasolen. Taxonomy (NCBI): domain Eukaryota; kingdom Metazoa; phylum Mollusca; class Bivalvia; order Cardiida; family Solecurtidae; genus Azorinus; species Azorinus chamasolen. The sequence continues at coordinate 77,943,418 of OY755241.1, read as the reverse complement.
GCTTAATACAGGGTACCAGTGTCGGTCTGTTAGACAGGTGGCAGCTTAATACAGGGTACCAGTGTCGGTCTGTTAGACAGGTGGCAGCTTAATATAGGGTACCAGTGTCAGTCTGTTAGACAGGTGGCAGCTTAATACAGGGTACTAGTGTCGGTCTGTTAGACAGGTGGCAGCTTAATACAGGGTAAAAGTCATGCAGAAGTTCACCAAAAGAGCTTTCAGCTTGATTTTCATCCTTCATTAAGCAGCCATCTGAAAATCTAAATTCTTCTTTACTAATTTTCCGAATTAGAGGGGTGTTACCGTTTTTGTTTTATATAACTTCTCAGTATGCTTCTTTTGTACAATCCTGAACTCTCTTTACTAAATTTTACTTTTTTTAAATGTCATTTCTACAGCCCTGGCCGTTATAGACAGGTTTTGCAGTAGCTTGTTTACTTATAGGATCTGCGTCATATATTTACTACATTTATATCAAATGAGTCTACACAGTTTGGCTGATTTGATGTTAAAAGACAACCGGCACTGATGGATGTTAAACAGTGTAGACTAAGAACAGAACAGTACCAAGTATGATACACATGTATGCACATTCTACCATCAATGGCATTTCTTGGCTATGTGTCGATTTTACGTTTTCACATGAAAATAGGCCGCATCTGTACATGCGGACAAGAAATGCGTCGTCTGAGCGTTTCAACTGGGTTTCCATGCATTTGAATAAATCACTGAAATGTTGTATTTTTATGCATTTGAATAAATCATTGAAATGTTGTATTTTCATGCATTTGAATAAATCATTGAAATGATGTATTTCCATGCATTTGAATATAATCATTGAAATGCTGTATTTTAAGATGTACTACATACCAAATCAAATCAATTCCAATTGATTCCGACATAGATCATATAGGCTCAACTATAATTAATTATAATGTTTATAACTACATGTTAACAGCTATATCATAATCAACTGAAGCTATCAACAGATAAATGTGCGTATTCAAATAATAGGATCGTCATTTCTCTGCTTAACTTATGTTGTGATCACTCTGTACTCGTAGAAGTGTCTCTTCCGGATGAATCCAAAGAGTGATCACAACATGGGGGTTGATGGAGAAATAAGGTAGATATTCTTGAAAATGTTTGGATTTACGCATCTAATCTGGGCATCTGTATGTAGCTAGTGCATAAAGATAAATATGTAAATAATAATAATAAGGAAAATAAAATAAAATAAAAAACAAAAAATCTAGAATGAAAAAATAATCAACAAAGAACCATGTTATCAAACATACACATGTTCAACGGGGCTGTCATAACTATACTGCTCATCACTGGCGATGTACACTGTCTCATTGGCGCGGTGTAATGTTGTAATCTGTGATGTTCCTGTAAAGAAATATAGACAAGTATGTCAAGCGACCATTGCCGCTGTTCATATTCGATAACAATAGAACTTGTCATAAGCGGCCATCAAAACGAGGTCTAATTATGGGTATGTACGGCTGATGGTAGCTTAATGCAGGTCAAAAGTAATGCAGAAAGTTCCTAGCTTTCTGTATTACTTTTGACCTGCGTTAAGCAACCACGCGCTTTTAAACATTCAAACGTTCAGTAAATGAATGGCCGCTTAAGACAGGTTCCATTATACATGTGCACATTCCAGGGTCCATGCTTATAAAGCTTTTAGCTGAGTCTGAGTTTCGTTCTCAGGCTTTTGATTGGTCAGATTTGAGTTCTCAAGCTTTTGATTGGTCAGATTTGAGCCAAAGGCTCAAATCTGACCAATCAAAAGCTTGAGAACGATCTCAGACTCAACTAAAAGCTTTATAAGCATGGACCCTGATGTTAAGATGTGATGATGTTATTTTTGCCTTTTCTGTAAAGAGACATGGACTGTTATAACAATTGACCTCTTGTCGTTATTCACAATCGATATACAGAGCCTTGTGACACTATGGCAAACAACTGAGACGGCCAAGAACAGACGGTATTGTACCAGGGTTCAAATTATTTTAGTAATTATTTTCTTCTGTACTGAAGAACGAATTGAATACATATATTTTATAACCTTTTAAAGCTTTAGAGAGTAGTGAACGCTATTTTGTTTTATATTCTTGTCCACGAGTGTTCTGAGAAACTACTGACCGAAGTTCAACAATACTTTCCGTTTAGTTTTATAATCCAACAGAGATGTGCATATCGTTATAATGTTTTCCCTGAATGAATCATTCAAACAGTAATATCCCCTTGGTTATTCAAACTATCAACACACCACTTGCGCATGGATATAAATGATTCAGTGAAATGTATAGTTGTAAGTGATATATTTCTTTCATACCCAAGTAATGCATATGATTCATCACCCTGGAAATAATGATGTCACCAGTACGATACCGAGACAAGCATTGGCTGCTACAGCCGCCATGTTCCTCATGGGCGTGTCTTCCAGGTGGGATTTGTAGCATATTCTGTCCAATCACCAACGTTCCAGCATTATAGGGACGGAGCCTAGGAGTAACATAGAACGTCAAACCAGAACTGTCAGTGTAGTTTTTGGTTTCCGCTGGATTGTTCCAGTGATACTGAAAATAATACCGAAACGTATAAAAAAGAACATCAGTAACACCCAACATAGATGATAAACCTTTATCTGTTTCTTTATACCGAACGTGTAAAAACATACAAAATTAGTAACACTCGACGTGAATGGTAAACTTTTAACTATTTATTTATTTATTTATTTGTTTATGGTGATCGTAACGTTCGTCTCTTGGCTTTTGTTTAAAAATCTTTGTCATAGAATCATGCACAGTTTTGGATCCAGGAGAGACGGCAAGAAACTCGACGTCTCATCTCTATCCTATACTATTTGCATAGTTTCGCAATTTTTCAGTGAAACAGGTCAGATCACATGTAGTTTTGTTTTGTCTCAAAAAAATGGAAAAGAAAACAGTAAAATAGGGAGAGTCGCACACGAAAGGACTCGACACAAAACACCATGAAACAAGAAACGACACGCATATCAAAACGTAAAACATGAAGTATTGACCAAAGGGTGAAAGTAGGAGTACCGCCTTGGAACGGTCAGTAACCAAAAGAATATAACTATATACAAATTCACAAGTGGTAGATTAATGCAGACTGGGAACAATGCAGAAACTCCTCTAGGAGCTTTCTGTTGTTCTTTCATTCTGCATTTTAGAGAAGCTGTGTGCCTTGCTTTCATTCTGCATTAAGCAACCACCTGTATACAAAATACAAGAATATCCTGTTAAATAATGTGAGGGCCCGTGAACATTTTTTTGAAATAATATGGTAATACAGAAAATGATGAGATGAGATTAAAAATTATTTGTTTTACTTGGCATTGTCTTCATATAATCTACATTAGTCAAATGGATAATATCTTTGGCAAAGATAAATTCATCAAATAAACTAACATCCAAAATTACAATTACCCCCTTTCCTCCATGAATATTCATATAAGAAGCAATGACCGACGAATATTAATTAACTGATTTTTTATAATGACATATGAAAGCAGGAATGTTTAGTCATGGCAAAAACCAGAAACTGTACACGCAGGTCCCTGTTTGCAAATTGCAAAGGCGTTAAAGGGCATACATATGGAGTAAAGAATGTAGCCATAGAAACATTAAGGAAAGAAACGAAGATGTTTGTGAAACGTGCATAGAGATGAATATACACCCACCTGTATGATAGCACTACTGAAACCTCTGGTCTGGCTTATTAGATAGCCGGCGTCCTTGGGGTTACATTGTCCCGACGTTCCAACTGTCCACCCACCAATCAGATCTGTGCACTGTTGCCGGTTGTTCATCCCACAGGTATACGGCTCATTAAATGTTTCGCTAACATCCTCTACAATAAATGCATAAACTTAAAAAAACGTGAAACATTACTGCTTTAATCATGCTTTACTCCATAAATACGCTTTTCACGGCTTTAACAGTTACAGAGTAGACTCAGATCACAGGACTGTTATATGGAATACTCTGATCAGAGTCTACCCTGATTGACAGACATTATTTCTGACATGAATATTCATGGTGTAAAGGTTTGATAATACATGTATGTAACCGCTAACTTTAGGAATTGGAGTTTCCACAACCTACACTGAAGAAATGAATAAATTCTGAAAGTCGGAGATCCTTCGAAAGCAAAAGCAGCAATGCAAAATGAGAAAAATTGCAGACTCGGTTTTATTGGGTCTGTTCATAAGACGTATAGATCAACACAACTCACCCCTAGCACATGCTTAAGCGGTATTAAATTTCCAAACAAAAATCATCGAAAATAATGCTCCCGAAGGACCAGAAAGTATAACAACACTGAGAATGACGTACGAAGCGACTTTTTCCGGCCGCCAAACAAGCACTTAACACCTGCTGTTGTGAAGTACATACATTCTGAAAGTAGGAGGTCCTTACTATGGGAGATTTCTGCATTGCTTTTACCCTGAATTAAGCAGCCGCCTGTTTTAAAGGCTCCTTTGTCAATCAATCTAGTGGTATTAGCGAGACTGCTGTAGTTAACATTCCATTTCCTGGATAGATTCTCTTACCAAACAAGTGTCTCAGCTCAGTTTATATGTAATTTACAAGTTAGCTGAGTTTTGTGTACAACGTTAAGTATAGTGTATCGAAATAAGGATGAACCAGAAATAGATTTCTATTTAGTAGTCGTGCTAGACAGTCTTTATTGTATATGAAACATGACAAGTTTTCTAGTGAAGGGTCCATGGATTTATATGTGGCCTTTGTAATGTCCTGTTCAAATCAAGACATTTGTTTTACCTTCACAACCATACACAGTCATATGGTGCATCACGTCCTCATTGTCTAGATAAGGCACATGAGCCACGATGTGGTATTCCATGGACTGGTTGACTGGGAACCGGAAGTTCATGCACATGTACGTAGTCTCCACGGCAGGTACAGGGGTCACAGGTAGGCGAACCGTGAAGTTGAATACTCCTAGGATATATTTTAAATTGATTGTGAAAAGAAACAAATTGTACATCATCATCATCTTCTTCTCTGTATAAAAATGTACTAGTCATAGATGACCTATTATCGAAATATAATTTTGTAAAATATAATGCAAAGTATTGAAAGGTAAGGAAACCAGATTTAAATTATATATATTGGGTGGTTATTAATGTTCGAAGTTTGGGTATTAGAAAACGATGGTTATGCGAGATCGTTCTCAGTAATGCATAAATGGTGATATTTTCATTAATATATGTATATTTGCTGCAAGCTTGGATTAAGCAGAACAGTTGGGATACTTTATGGTCAAAACCGTAATCACTTAAAAAAACGGAGGAATACAACGTCTGGAAATAAGCACAGTGCATTCTTGTCTAACACAGCCTACTATTCGTGGTTATTATGTAACCAACTATAAATTCAATACCTTTCAAATTGAAGTTGTTAGCCACACCAACTACCCATATTACAGGCCCAGGCAAAACTACTCAAAATTCAAGGGAAAATGATTCTGCAAAACCTGGTGCTAAACAAATGAAAATTGCGTCTTGCAAATCTACTATTCATGTTTATTAAGTACGCCAAATATGAATTTAATAACTTCAAAATTGTTCTTGATTGAGCTTACAACGCCATTTGCCCATGTAAACACATTCTTTCCTACTGACGTCTTTTTGCGCCTCTGTAATACTATTTTTTGGAACAATTGTGATAAATATTTGGCTCCAAAGAACAAATGCTCTATTTATCGCAATGGTTTTAAAATAACGCATTTCTAAAACTCTCCTTTTCTATAGTTAATGCTCCTTTTCGGGGGATTAATTCAAGAAGGTTGGGTCTAAAACTGGTCTAGGAATGAATGGGTTAAATGCTTAAAATGGCGAAAAATTATCCAAAAGTTGAAGGAGGGATAATTCTACACTGACTGGCGCTAAATACACAACATTTACTTTTCGTGGTTATTGTATGTATGCAAGTATCAATTCAATAACTTTCAACTTGAAGGCGTTTGCGGCACCAACTACCCATGTTGCATACCAAAATGACAAAAAATACTCCAAGTTCAAGGGGTGATAATTCAGCAATGCGTGGTGCTAAACGAATGAAAATTAAGTCTTGCACAGCTTTACACATAGTTATTATATATACCAAATACGAAGTCAATTACTTTCAAATTGAAGAGGGAGTTTGTGAGACCAATGATTTGACTTATATTGTCTAAATATAGTTCTTATCTACAAGTCTGCGTGACCTACACATATGGGTGACATTACCTTCTTCATTGATAGCATCACACTCAAACTCTTTTTGCCTGCAATCAACAAAATCGGGCTTCCCGTTACACAAAGGACTGTCAAAAGGGTCACATACTCCTGAAATAAATATCACCTAGTCAATGACTTATCAGTGTCCTCAACTGCTTATGTTGCAATACCAGTCGCATTTAAGTCGTGATAGATGGTGGGTCATTACTGCCTTACTCACACGGCAAGTAGCGTCTAACCCTTTGTTCGCATGTACATGATTTAACCCCTTTGCTCATGACTATTCATGGCAGAAAGCATGACATCATGAATATTAATTAGATTTGTTTTTTAGAATGGCATATGAAAGTATTACCAAAGCAGAAACTGTAGAAGCAGATCTATTATATTCCATATGCAAACAGAGCAGTCAAGCTGACTCCTATAGGAGCTGTCTGATCTGGGTCTACTAGGAGCTGTCTGATCTGGGTCTAACTAGGAGCTGTCTAGTCTGGGTCTACTAGGAGTTGTCTGATCTGGATATACTAGGAGCTGTCTGATCTGGATATACTAGGAGCTGTCTGATCTGGGTCTACTACGAGCTGTCTAAATATGCATGCAAGAAATAATGCTATCATGAATATTTATTGGCTGAGTTTCTATAATGGTATACATGTATACATGGATATTTTGGTACCTTTTTGAAACTATAGTGTCAGATCTATTATAATTTCATACGTAAACCGAACCGCCGTCTGGTCTTGGTCAAATTCAGTCTGCAAATGTGTGAAGAGGTGTTAGAGGAAAGGTTAAGAGTGTTATTGGAAAGGTTAAGAGTGTTAAAAGGATAAGAGTGTTATTGGAAAGGTTAAGAGTGTTATTGGAAAGGTTAAGAGTGTTAAAAGGTTAAGAGTGTTATTGGAAAGGTTAAGAGTGTTAAAAGGATAAGAGTGTTAGAGGAAAGGTTAAGAGTGTTAAAAGGTTAAGAGTGTTATTGGAAAGGTTAAGAGTGTTAAAAGGATAAGAGTGTTAGAGGAAAGGTTAAGAGTGTTAAAAGGTTAAGAGTGTTATTGGAAAGGTTAAGAGTGTTAAAAGGTTAAGAGTGTTAAAAGGATAAGAGTGTTATTGGAAAGGTTAAGAGTGTTATTGGAAAGTTTAAGAGTGTTAAAAGGTTAAGAGTGTTATTGGAAAGGTTAAGAGTGTTAAAAGGATAAGAGTGTTAGAGGAAAGGTTAAGAGTGTTAAAAGGTTAAGAGTGTTATTGGAAAGGTTAAGAGTGTTAAAAGGATAAGAGTGTTAGAGGAAAGGTTAAGAGTGTTATTGGAAAGGTTAAGAGTGTTAGAAGGTTAAGAGTGTTAGAGGAAAGGTTAAGGGAATCCAGCCAGATCTTTCATTGGAACTCGTCCACTGTTCATGTCCACGGGGTACAGAAAACAAACTATTTGCCGGTATATGCCATTGACATTGATAGGTTCAGGAAACATTGTAGACCAGAATCTGAGGAGCAAAACCAGATCTTAAACAGGCGAACCACATTTGGAACAGCCAAAGTCATATTTGGAAGAATCAAATCGAACAGAAGCATTTACCCATAGCCCGCTATGCGCGATCAGATTCTTGTTTTGAAGACAGCATGGATCCAGATGAGACTCGCGAGTAACTCGTCGTCTCATCAGGACACTCAGACAAATAGTTTTTCAATAGCTTGTCAGAAGTTATAATATATTAGTAAATATTGTCATTTTTAAAGTAAACATTTAAATAACGTGTGCTGTGTTCTTACCTGGATGTGACAGTCCGTATATTAATGCAGGCTGTGTGCCTGATGACCAGGTACAGTCTGGGTCTCCAAGTTCCTCTCCGTTGCTCTTTCCGTCCCCGTCCGAGTCCATCTGGCACAAGTCTGACGTCCATTCCTAGACAAAAAAAACCGTCTCAGCTTTTATATGATACAGGCATATCCAACTGCCTTAAAATTATACCCATCGTTCGTTTATTTAACCATTTCGCTGCTAAATATTCATGTAAGAAATAATGACACCATTCATATTTGTTAGTTGAAGTTTTATAATGTAAACCGCTCAAGGAAATGTTTTGACCAAAGCTGTAATATCAGTGTTAAAGGTTATAAAACGTCTGAGTCTGAGTCTGATATCATTCTCGAGTATCTCGAGTATCTGATTGGTCAGATTCTGAGCAAGCTCAGAATTTGACCAATCAGATGCTTGAGATTGATTTCAGACTCAAGCAAATGGTTTTATAACCTCCGGGACATAGCGGATTATGATCAGACGGTACCTATAGGATACGTCTACTCTGGGTCCACTCTTTTGGCAAGTTCGTGAAAAGAAAGGCGTTTATATGAGGAAAACGATTATAATCTATTTGCAACTTTAGATATGATGTTGATTATGTAATTTTAATTCTTATCATGTGAAGCGCACTTGCAAATAGCTTGGATCCAAACGTCGAGTGTGGTTACCGACATAGCGGGACAGAAATTAAGCTACTGCCTGTCTGATATACAGTAAAACCTCGCTAATTCGACCACCTAAAAGAGGTATAATTCTGGGTGCTACATACAGGCGGTAGCTTAATGCAGGACAAAAGTAATGCAGAAAGCTCATAGAGGAGCTTTCTGCATTACTTTTTTCCTGTATTAAGCAACCATCTGCTTTTAAAGACACCCATGTCTATTCATTAAGTGGTCGCATTAGAGGGGTTTTACTGTACTATCTAACCCAAAATTAGATATGCTTTAGTGTTTGCTGTAGAACAATTGACTGTAGACATACTACAGTAAAACCCCCGCTAATACGACCACCTAATTTTAGAAGTATGATTTGGGGTGGTAGAGACAGGTGGTAGCTTAAGGCAGGATAAAAATAATACAGATAGCTCCTAGATGGGTTTTCTGCATTACTTTTGTCATGCATTACCCATGCTTATTCGTTAAGTGGTCGCATTAGAGGCGTTCTACTGTATATTAAGCTAGGACTTTGTCTAGGATTGCATATTTTATCATGGCAAGGTTAAAGTCAAGTCACGTCAAGTAATATTTATTCAATCCTTTACTCTATAAATACGCTCTTCTACGTCTTTGCACACAGAGTAGACCCAGATCAGACGGCGTCTGTGTGGTCTACTCTGTTTACGTCTGATATAATATAGGTATGAATCTACGATTTCTGTCATGGCCAAATCGAGGGCTTGGTGGAAAACTATTCTAACTCCTTCACTTTAGTGAAGGAGTTAGAATAGTTTTGCACCAAGCCCTCGAAATGTTCCTATGTTCCTGGGATATTATAACAACTAATCTAATTAATATTCATGATATTATTATTTCTTACATGAATATTCATGGAGTAAAGGGTTAAAGTCGGAGGTTTACAATAACCGCAATAGCATTATTCATTTATTCATTGTTCAGTTATATAATCCTAAAAATAACCATTGTACTAATGTACAGCTCTATTTTTGGCCACAGATAAAGTTAAGGAATAGTTAACCCTTTCCCAGGTCTATATTTATTCCAAATTTCAGTACCTATTCATGAACAAAATCGTTATAATGAAATATGGAAGGTGGAATAGTGTAGCTTTTTTATAAACTAAAGAAACAGATATATCAAATTCCACTAGCAAACAGAGCAGACCCTGGTCAGACGGCTCCTATTGGAGCCGTCTGATTTGTGTCTACTCTGTTTGCAAATGCGTGAAAACATGTTACATGGTGGAAAAGGTTAAGGCAGGTACGATATGTGGTTTCTTTATGCAGATCGAAAGTAATGCAGAAAGCTCCAACAAGAACTTGCTTGTCATGTTTTCATAGATTTAATACACATTCAATGTATTACTTCCGATCCGTTGAGTAAGACAACTATTTTCATACACGGTCAAACATCTGGAGGCTATACGGCAATACCTTTGTAATACAGTAACACCTCTCTATAACTTACATGAAGTATTTTGTGTTAAAGGCAGGTGACTGCTTAAAGCAAGGTGAAAGTAAAACAGAACGCTCCTGTTTTACTTTCACCTTGCTTTAGGCGGCCACCTGCCCTAAATAACAACTAATTAACACAATTTATTGGCCGTTATAGAGAGGATTTACCGTATATTAATCAGTCCTTTCCTTGTTAAACATCCATGTAAGAAATAATGATATCACCACGGACATGAAATCAGTAAAAAAAACCTCTAAACCGGAAGTTTAATTTGGTATAAAGATCGGTCTAGGAGACAAGTGGCAGCATAATGCAGGGTAGAAATCAAACAGAAAGCTCCTCTGTCTGCATTAAGCAGTCATTTGCCTACAAGTATCTTAATTCTCTCTATTAGAATTCTGGTTTATATATACATCGGTTTTACTGAATTTAACAGCCAACTATTCAGCATAGACAAATGATGCTTGACCATGGCAGATGTAAACTCAGATATATGTACAATACCATAAGCAAACAGCAGATCCTGATTATACGGCTCCTACAAGAACTGTCTGGTCTGGGTCCACTCTGTTTGCAAATGCGTAAAAAGGTCTTTACAATGTATATAGGGGGAAGGGTTAAACCCTTCTCCGGCTAAGAGCGACCTCTGATTCGTTCAAGCTTTTGAGAAACAACAGAAAGACTGATAACAGAAAGCAACACAGTGACAAACAGTGTGTATCCTGGAGTGACACCGACTTATCCAGTTTCTCAACAGAAAGACTGATCACAAAAACCAACACAGTGACAAACAGTTTGTATCCTGGAGTGACACCGACTTATCCCGTGTCTCATCTGGATACATGTATCAACTGTTTACAAAGATCATCACAGACGCGACATTGGCAGCGAAAGGGTTAAGAGGTGTATGAAAAAGCTTAAAATATTCAAATCTTACGTAATTGTTGTTTTTGAAGTCAACACCGAATTGGTTCCTGGCACCGCCTCCTAAATGATTCTCGTGTCCGACTCCTCGCCACAGGAAATTAGACTTGCAAGGATGGGGCACCATTTCCCCGTTCGGAATGTTTAACTGAAAGTGCTTGTAGGTATACACATACCCAAATGTCATAAGAACGAGTGCTACGTTTGACCTGCAATAATAAATATGCAAAAACATACATGTATTAAAGATCTACCTCATTAATATTCATGTTTTGAGATAATGACACCATTCATATTTATAAGCTGAATGTTTATAGTGACAATATGAATAAGGGAATGTTTGATCGTGACAAAAGTAGAAATATCGGATCTATATAATTCCATCATCATCATCATCATCATCATCATCATCATCATCATCATCATCATCATCATCATCATCATCATCATCATCATCATCATCATCATCATCATCACCATCATCATCATCATCATCACCATCATCATCATTAACAACAACAGCATCAGCAGCAGCATTATTAATTATAATTAACCATCATATATCAACCATCAAGTATTAGCATCATCACCACCACAATCACCATCATAATTATCATCATCATCACCGCCACAATCATCATCATCATTATTATTAAACCATTATTCAGTTTTATTCTCGGTATCATTATTGACAATATTATTGTGGTTTCAATTTTCATGTCGTGCCAGGCGTATGCTGTCTGGCAATTGTCAGTAGTATGAATGCAGATCAGGGTCCATGCTTATAAAACGTTTAGTTGAGTCTGGGTTCGTTCTTAAGTTTTTGATTGGTCAGATTTGAGCCTTTGGCTCAAATCTGACCTATCAAAAGCTTGAGAACCCAAATCTGACCAATCAAAAGCTTGAGAGCGAAACTCAGACTCAACTAAAAGCTTTATAAGCATGGACCCAGACGCTGTTTTATACTCGATTAACTGTATGTTAAAGGTATCTGTTAAGAAATGATACATTACATATTGCAATCTGTTCCATGTTTAAACAACAAAAAGAGCTTCAAACCATTAAATCTATTTTATCCGGTCACCAGGCTTCTCTAGTGATATAATAAAGGGGGTGCAAATGAACTTAGGTTTATTAGGTTACTTCCGGTAGTAGAAGGTTTATTAGGTTAGTAGATAGGCGGAATGATTCTATAACCATGGAACTATTTTAATTTTCTGTAAATATGCATGAACATGTTGACGGAATAGATCTTACAGAAAATTCACCAATATAATTATTTAATTATTCAAATAAGAAAAAAGAAGAAAAAAATAAATGACTATTTAAAGCTGGATTCGAACCCGCGCCTGATTCCACAACAGCCAAAATCTAATCTCTCTAGAGACGTCGTGCTTACCGATTACGCCAATGAGGCCACATGCAAACTGACGTTGATTTATTAGTTTTATTAGTTTAAATCACCGCTGGCGAAACGCGTTTTTGATAAAAATCAAGTCAGGGAGCAAAGATTTACAGATAAATAGTAAATGTTTTCTTTTATCTCTCATAATAATTTGATTACTAAGCTCTTACAAGGGCGGCGATTGTCATAGACCTAAATATAGGATGTTCAGTTCCATCGATTTATGAGTGACGTTAGCCCTATCTAAAAATAGAAACCGAGACGACGGAACTCGTATTTGACCAGAGAGCCTCCGGGAGAATACTATCATGTCTGTTTGAATTAACATATCGACTCTCAATTCAAATGATCTTATTTTTCAAATCCAACCACGTTTTCCTCTCTTGTAATGTAAGTATCGAAACTGTTTTATTCTGCGGTAGCTCATTATTTACATCTCTAGAATGGAAATGAAAAGGGAGGTCCGTTGATCGAAAAACCGCATTTTCAATGCAAATTATTTCAATATTCGTATGTTTTATGAGTCTATGAAAAAAAAGATATAACTAAATTGACCGGATAAAAATTAATAGAAAAATAAGTTAGTGCCGTAGATGGGACGTCTTTATCGGACTCGGAGAGAAAAAGTTGAGGCACGGCAAGCCTCGCCTCAATGTTTTCTCCCCTCATCGGATAAAAACGTGCCATGTTCGGCACTAACCTATTATTCTCCATCAATGCCATTCACAAAAATATGCTGGATTTACTAATTGCTATTTGTTTCATCTTTTTTATTACAGTTTGTTACATGTGCATATACTTTTTACAATAGATTACACGTACTTAATACTATCTGTTAAATGTATTTATCACAATCTGTTGCATGTACTTACCACATAATTATATAATATCAACACCAAAGAAACACTTCAAGGTGTAGGCCTTCTCAAACAGGCGTTTTGTAAGGATTGCATTGCTTTTATAGACACGAGTATACGGCGGCCTGGATGTTAACCCATACAGACAGAACCTAGATTTTAACCGACCCACTGATGGATGACGGAGTTTCAACACTTACCCTTCTGTTAAATAACGATGTCTCCTAAACTTTAATTTTTAACCCATTCCCTCATATTGACGACTTTCGACGACTCTGTAAAAGTCACTTTGTGAAACCATTGTGATAAATAGAGCATTTGCTTCCATAGGAGCAAACGCTATATTTATCACAATGGTTTCAAACTACAAAATTCAAAATATTTCATTTTCTTTAGTAAATGCTCCTTTTCGGTAGATTTATTCAAAGAGGTTGTACCTAAAAATAGCCTATGAGGTAATGGGTTAACTGAGTCCTGATGAGTCACAGAGTTACTTGGCGTCTCCTCTGAACCAGAGTGGTGTGTAAATGCATGCCAGTTCGTGACAGGCTGGAATAGAAGGGATTTATGTAACGTGTGTGGTTTCTTATTATGTTTGTATAAATCGGGTGACTACTTTCTCTATCAACGTTTTTGGGTGAATATCTTTGACGGATCCTTTACGACTATCCATGCACTTATTGTCTTATATTGTTACACGTATATAAAGAATAGCTGATTTAAATTGTATAGAATCAGATTTTCGTGAACCAGTCGGAGCAAAATGTAAATCCAAACGCTCTAGTGCTCTTAACCCTTCGCTTGCTGAATTTTAAAATACATTTCTCCTTCTTCACCCATGTCATGTTGTATAATTACATATATCTTCATTGTGTACAAGTATATCGCTGTGCAATCACTACTGTGGAGTGCACTGGTTGCACAATCAACTTGTAACTAGTGCAGACCCTGATGAGACAGCTCCTGCAGGAGCTGTCTCATCTGGGTCTTCACTATTTACAGGTAGGTATATTGACGTGAAAAGCAAGCGAAGGGTTAATATCTGTTCCTCAGCAGTAAACAACAGTAAACAACGAGCAGTGAGCCATAAAAATCAGCGCAGTCCACTTTTTTGGGGGAATCAGCATTCATTCAGCATAAAAAACTTGCATGAGAAAACGTTTGGTCTTACAATTGGATATGAGGGATCTGAAATATCGGTAGATACAGTTTTTATGTCAGATTTTTCAAAATACGTTGATCTTTCGAGTTTGGAAACTATTCGGGGGATGTAAAAGTCCCGCCTATGCACACAGTGGTGCGAGCAGACAGCACACTATGGTAACACAGTGTATAGACATTATGTGGATACACCACTATAACATCTGACATTATGTGGATACACCACTAAAACATCTGACAAAGTAAAACGTGATCACATGTAAAGGTAAAAGGCTTTATATTCAACCCGTAACGCTTGAGTGGCGTTTCGATATACTGCTAAAAGAATGAGCGACACAAATATTGACGTTGACAAAAAACGCAAACGCTGTGTAAATCGAGTTTAAGTGATCTGGATAGCAGCAAAAACAGTCAGGAAACGAGGAAAGGAAAAAAGAAACTAAGAAAGAAGGATCCAGACTACAACTGTAGTGATCTAAATGAAGATCTATACCACAACCATATAAGTTTGATCCATATTGCTCATGTCAAAATAACCCAGATTATGCATCTCATTATTTCCTTAATTGCAGACTTTATACTGCTCAACGAATACAACTATTTCATGCACTGCATCCATTAAATATTGATATACTGCTTTTTGGTGATAAGGCCCTGTCTTATGAGCAAACTTGTGTTTTATTTGAAGCAGTCCAATATTATATACTGAGGTCGAAAAGATTCGGTAGCTAAATAATCTAATATATTTATATTTTAACAGTTCCTCTAATACATTAAAAGATTCAAGTTTCTGCCTACTTGCCAATTCCCTTATGCCCCTATTCCACACAGACCACGAGTCCCACCAACCGCCGCGAATTGACACATTTTAGGATTCGCAGTGGAATCGTTCGCGCAGTTCTTAACTGATTCGTATATACATGTATTCGTAATCAGTTCGTGCAATTCTTGAGCAATTGATTCGTGACAAAAGTTTTGAACTGTTCAAAATTTGGCCACGAACTCCCGAATCCAAAAGATCGTAGTTAATTCGTAACACATTCGTAGTGCATTCTTAGGAATCTTCCACCCTCAGCTCCTGCATCAGTCCGTTGTAGTGACCGTATTCTAGCATTATATGTGGCGTCAGCCACGGCCTAACCCATAACCTGGGGGTTCTTCGCCTAGCTATCAGCAGCTCGTGCTGATACTCCAAGTCCAGGGCTAAACACTACAACTGTTCTACAATTAACATAAATCATAGAACTGATACATTGCAAGCAGGGCTGAGGGCCTTTTTATACCTACACTTAGGGAAAATCAAAAGTATTGTCAAGAATGGTCAATAATTCATTATTATTCGTATCTCATTCGTATATGCATTCGGCGTATTCTTAACTGATTCGTAACCGATTCCTAACGTTCGTGTAGTATTCGTAGTAGATTCTGGTAGATCGTAGTGAATTCTCAACAACATTCGTGCGATTCCAGCCGAATCCCACGAATATTCGTAACACTATCGTACCTGTATCGTAGCTAAATCGTAGAGCGTCACTAATTGGACCAAAACATTTACAAAATTCCACGAATCGTCACGAATCCTAAAATTTATCAATTCTTGGCGATTCGTTGGATTCGTGGTCTGTGTGGAATAGGGGTATTAATTGAGACCTTTTGACGACCCTGTAAAACTTTACCGTTTGTACCATAGCCAATGAAAGAATAGGAAAGTATTTGTGTGAAGAGGCCCCTATACTCAGGGAGCCAGTAGTGCCTACCGTGCATCCCACCCACCTAGACTTTTTCATGGGTACCAAAATGTTCAGAAAAGTGTTCTGAATCAGAATCGCGAATGTACTCAAACTTAAAATAATTCTTTTAGGCTATGTGCATTTTAACCGTTTCCATGGCAACCCCCCAGTTTTCGTAATGATGACCCATACCTACAAATTCGCCCATATCACAGCCAGTTTTTGTCCTAAAACTATAAAACTGGTACCAAATGGAAAATAAGACATTGTGCTTTTATGTCTAACTGTTTTTCTTTAAATTACCTTATTTGCATACTCATCAATATTAATGAGAACATTAAAAAAAGTAAAAAAAAGTATAGAAATAACGTAAACCTTTCATTTTTTATCCTACAAATATCAGAAAATAACTTCAAATGCACTTTAACATGATGACGAAACCCCCAGGAAACAAAATATCCAATTTGAGGACCATAGCACTAATTTTAAGCACCATTTTCACCGTTTCCATGGCAACATCCTAGTTTTCGTAATGATGGTCCGTATCTGCAAAATTGTCCATATCACAGCAATGAACTGTAAGTAAGATTGTACGGTTTCCATGGTAACCGATCCTTTCACAGATTTTGGATATTTGACATCCAGCTGTAATACTCCGCTAGATCTCGGTTATTTTTGATGAATCATGAAATCAATTGTTACAAACACAGATATGAGGCATTGCTTTAATAGCAAATATTACTTTTCTAATATAAACTAATTTGCATATGTATGAATATTTATGAGAACAGGAATAAATGTTAAAATTTTCGACAGACACCAGTCTTTCTCTTATAAAAAACAAATAAGGAAAATGGTCAGCTAAAGTTTACTATGATCACTGAATATCACCAAGATTATTAGATAAATAAATATCGGACACATTATATAGCACTGATGGTGATATATCTGTTTCCTAGGCAACCATTTAACCTCATTGTTCATATTACAGAGTGTTTACATACCTGCAACATACAAAGATATTGCGGCCTACTTTGGCGATAATTATAAATGATATAAACATATACCCAGCTCACCTATATCAATCTGCATATTGGGTCTTTGTGAACCACTAATCATTGCTACAATTCCATGATTCCTTACGATTAGAAGCTGCAAGGCAGAAATGTTTTTTCACATCTATGACGGTGAGTCTAACCAGTTCTCGCCAGAGTATGGTATATCAACAGTGAGAAACAGTATTGCTGCCCTGAATTCAACACAGGAAGATCGTTATTTACACCAAGCATGCAAAAGAACAAGGCTAAAAACTGTTCATCTTCGAACTCCAAACAGTGATCTCTCTAGTTTTCAATCTTTCCCTCACTCACTCATTCTCTCTAACTCTGATCCTTTGAATTTATATGTGTGTGGTTGTCATAAAGTGGTTGTACTTTATTGTTCCATTCACTGTAGAGGAAGGGCTTTATCTAAGTTGGAAGAACTTGTTGCCCAACCTCATTTCTGGTTGTTATGAAATAAAATACGTTTAAACTAATAAACCGGATACGGACACAATTAATCAGACCGAACGGGTAGGAAATATGGAAGAAACTCGAATAGAACTGAACAGAATCAATGAAAGATTTTAAATGTTTTGACAAAAACCGACTCATATTTAGTAGATTTGATAAAGGACACGTTCAATAGTATGAAAGAAGATTTCCTCAAATCTATTTGTCACCGGATGGACGTTCTGGAAAATCGCCTGTTTGAAAAAGAAGTGGAAATTATCCACTTAAAGAGACCGTCAAATGATTAGAGCTGAAACTTGAGGGGGAAGAAGACAAGAACTCCCAGCTACAGAGGCAATTGGAAAACGTAGATTTGAGGACATGTGAAGTACTAAATGACCACGAGCAATACAGCAGAAGAAATAATATAAGAATCAGCGGAAAAAGAGAGACACGTGAAGAAAGTGTGGAAATAACGGCTGACATAGTGATTGAAACAGTAAATAGGCACATGAAAGATATGAATTTAATGAGAAGCGATAGAGATATCGCACACAGACTATGTAATAAAGAGAAAGGTAAACGCCAGATTATTGTAAGGGTTGTATCCAGGTTCCATACAGCAAAGGTACTGAAAACCAAAAGTGTTTTAAAAGGAACGGACATCTTTATCAGTGAAGATCTAGCCAAAACCAACCAGCCTGCTTTAGCTTGTATCCGAAAGAAGATGTCCGATGAACTTGAAGCCACGTGGACACGCAACGGACGTGTCATATATGAGAACAAAGCAGGGCCCAACATTAATACATTGAAATACAGAGAATACCAAGGTTGGTTTGATTTACCATGGCCGGAAAAAGAAGAAACGGCAACAGCTTTAAGACAAACTGTGTTACGTTGACAGACACTGCGGTGATCATGGGTGCAGGCAGTTTAGAACCAAACGAGCGCACAATTAATAAGCGTCTAGTTCTGATCTACACTGTATGATGTATTGAAGGTCTTCCTATAGGCTAAACTGACACTAGTGTTCTGTATAATTCCAATTTTCTACGCAACTGAACCGCAGTAGTGACACAGCGTCTTGGTAAATGTTTCCAGTGTAACAGCCCTTACTTATAGCAACGACATATACAGGTCTGGTGACTTTGACAGCACACCTATAGGTAAATAGTGTTCGCCTATGTTTGTATCTGGTACATATGTCCCCGATTCAATTAATGTTCTTGAAGAATTACGGACAGAGTGTCAGACAGCTTGGTCCAGATGAAATGCCCATTCACACTAGGCATCTCACATTGATCCATGTCGTCTGCGAAAACGACTCTTTGCGTCAGTTTCGATCCAGATGCGACGTAATGCGCCTCATCAATACCCAAACTAATTGAATGCATGACCGTGTTTATCAAAATAAGTGTCGGTAAAATAGCAGACAGCAGCTTTTATACATGTATACAGTGTTTAAAAATATCGCGTAAATCAAATCCTAATAAGATAAATTGTTACAAATGTTTGTCTATTTGAGACTACACAGATACCGTTGAGATGCGAGGTAATGATGAAAAAGAACGGTATCACTACCATCGTTATCGTCGGAGTCACGAATTGCGCTATGCAGTCATGGCCGCCGTCATTATACTCGTATGATGAGAATGACGATGATTTTGGATAAAGTGATGATGATTATGATTGTAATGATAACGATGACTGTGATTTTAATGATGGTGAAGATAAAAGAATGCTGATGATGATGCTGATGATTAAAAGTGATAATGATACTTTTGATGAAGATGATGAGTATAATGTGGTACGATACGATATGATATGACATGATGCTGTTGATATAATTATAATGATGATGTTGATGACGATGATAGGATAAGGACAATGATGATGATAATGACGACGTCGTCGCCGACGATGATGATGATGATGATAATGATGAAGATGATAATGATGATGGTAAGCTACAGTGCGATACGGTATATAGTACGATACGATATAGTATGCTATGGTGAGATATAATGTGAAATGATATAATTATGGTATAGTGGGCTATGATTTGATGTGATATGCTATGATAGGATATGATATGATATGATATTGTATTCTATGATATGCTATAGTGGTACTGTATGATGTGGTATGACATAATATAATGTGGTTTGATATGGTATGATGAGGTATTGTATGATAAGATGTGATGTGATATGATGACATGATATGAAACGGTAGGATATGATGTGATATATATGATGATGATGATTATGTTGATTATGATGATGATACTAATGATAATGATGATTGTGATGATAATGATGGCAAATTAAAGCGATTATAAACAAAATTCTCATGTTTGTTTTGTACAAAAGCTGGTATGAAATTTGACATAGACACTAACATATTCCTGTCACTTACCATGCTGTAAATGTAAATTAGAAAAGTGCATTCGTATTTAAGTAAACCCATGATTCTGGCAGGGTGTCAAACAGTTTAGATCCTGATGAGACGCCGAGTTTACTCGGCATCTCACCGGGATCCAAATGGCTAGCAAACGCGACATAGGTTGTCAGTAGGTACACGAAAGGAATAGACTGCTAGGTTTATTACAATAATGTACCTGGATTAGCCCTTTCCCGTGTAATACTTAACACATTTCCGCACAGTAGCAAAAAGAGGGACTCAGTACAAATGGCCCCTAAAAGAGCCGCCTGATTGGGATCTGCCTTGTTTGCTTATGAATATATACAGATCTGATCTTACACTTTTTTGTCTAATCAACAATTCGCCTTAAATCTTACCATTGATCAAATAAGTTAATAATTATTCATGAAAAAGGGATATGTCCATACGGAAAAGGGTTAGATATATGTGGCCCTGGCTTCATCTTGTGTTTACTAATGTAACGTATATACAGTAAAACCCCGCTAATGCGACCACCAAAAGGGGGCATAATTCTGGGTGGCAGAGGCAGGTGGTTGCTTAATGCAGCACAAAAGTTATGCAGAAAGCTCCTGTGCTACATTAAGCAACCACCTGCTTAAAACGACACAAGTGGCTGTTTATTAAGTGGTCGCATTAGCGGGGTTTCACTGTACATGTAAAATGTTCCTTATTATTATGTTTCGTTTCGATAGAGAGTTATGCGGGTACATAATTGATTGTATGCCATATTGAGGCACCTCCATAATCATACTATTGTGGGCACGCACGCGTATGTCAGTTTGGTGCTGCTTGTTGGATCTGTTTATTCTGTTTATTTTGTCTATAACCTGTAGTTTGTAACCGTCTTCTGTACGGGTACACTGTTATTGTGAATATACAGTACTTATATTGTCCTGTTTTATTGACCTGTCAAATGTGAATATTCCTACGTCACTAAAAGGATATATTTAGCTTGGGTAAACCTATGTTTCAAACGCTTTACACGAAATTCACAATAAATGTACAAGTACTCGAATGAGCCAGGTAAGAAAGCGTTTATTAGCGGAAACGATCGACATCAACCGAAGCTATATATGGCGTGTTCAGCAAGCGTATAATTTGACAGGTTAATAAAACAGGACAATACTTTATTAGTACCCGACACTACTTCCAGTGACAATTAAATGTAAATAGAGAAAGGATAGCGGTAGAAAACATGAATGCGAGTATCTTCCCTTGTAATTAACTGATGTAGCGGACAACCTTTATTGTATAATATACTGCGTTTAGTAATCTGCATAGACCTTGCTTTTTGGCTTACTCGAATGGATTTGGTGCTGTATTTTTCTCTGCCATTTCTTTTCTTTTCTATTCTTTAGACCAACTTCTTGTATGTTCTAATATAAACATCTTAATGTCATCAAGTTTCTTAACTCTTAATATCCGAGGTCTAGGCAACAAAGACAAAAGAGCAAAAGGTGTGTCAATGGTTAAAGGAGCAAAACAAAACTTTTTTTTATTTTTTACAAGAAACAAACGTCAGCTATACGTCTAAAAAACAATGGGAATCTGAATGGGATGGCCGTTGGTACTTCAGTGGTAACAGCTCTAATAGTGTAGGAATAGCAACATTAGTAAACCATAGTATCTCCGAAGACTGTGTTACCTCCTACATAGACATTTTACCAGGTAAAATCCAATCCCTTGAAATCAATATAGAAAACACATCTCTTCTACTTATAAACATTGATGGACCAAATACCGATAAAACACTAATTTTTGAAAAGTCAAAATCATTTCTGTTTAATTAAGTGCAAACATATTTCATAATTGCAGGTGATTATAATACTGTTTTAGACAGTGACATAGATAAATACGGAGGGATTAAACATACCCACCCTGGAGGATCCAGCATCCAGTAAAAAGACACATGGCATTCCAGTAAAAAACCTCATATATCTTCAAAGCTTGACTATTATTTAATATCTTCATGTCTTGTTAACCGCACAACCAATAGCATAATCAAAGCAGGATATCGGTCGGATCATTCCACGGTTTTAATCACAACTTCAAAATTGTAACAAAAGGTGTTGTAAACTTAATAACAGCCTTCTTCTGGATAAAGAATACCAAGATCTAATCCGAAAATATATAAATGAAATTGCTACAATAAATACAAATTCTAACCCCAAAACACTATGGGAGATCATAAAGGGTTCAATCCGAAACGAAACTATCAGATATGCTTCACACAAGAAGAAACGCGAAAATGAGGAAGAAAAGAACCTGGGTGCTCAAATAAATAAAATAGAACATAAGCACAATTTTTTTGATCCTTCAACAAAAGTATTAAATGACATCGAAAAACAATCATACGAGGGCCTACTGACAGAATACGAATGTGCCAGTGCGTAAAAAGACATGAAAAATAATAACAGCCCAGGATCAGAAGGCTTGATAAGCGAGGTCTACAAAATATTCTGGAATGACGTCAAAATGTATAGATCTAATAGAATCTTTAGATTACTCTTATACCGAGGGACACTTACGCGAACTACAAGAGCAAATCCTCATTACACTCCACCGGCCGCATGGCTCAGTGGTAGAGCGTCCGCCTGCGGTACGGAAGGTCGTGGGTTCGATCCCCGGCCGCGACAGACCAAAAGTCGTTAAAAGTTGGTACTAGTAGCTCCCTTGTCTGCGCTCGACATTAAAAGGTGTAGTTCTAGGACTGGTCGGCCCGGTGTCAGGATAATGTGACTGGGTGGGATGCCCTTGCCATGTGCCCGCGGCAGGGGTATTTCAGTGAGGCAGCACTATAACTTGTCTCATGCGGGTGCCGTCTGCATATAACTGAAATACTGTTGGTCGGACGTTAAACCCAACTCACTCACTCACTCATTACACTCCTTCGAATAGGCGAAAAAGACACAGCATACTTGAAAAAATAGAGACCAATAAGCATTTTAAATGCAGACTATAAAATTGCTACAAAAGCCATTGCAAACAGAATGAAGACTGTCCTTCCATCTATAATCAGCATTTCACAAACGGGGTTTTTAAAAGGCCGATATATAGGCGAAAATGTAAGGTTAATTAAGGACATATTAGAGTATGTTGAAGATGCAAATATTCCGTGCTTAATGTTCTCTGATTTTGAAAAAGGCGTTCGACAGCGTAGATCACGGATATTTAAATAATACATTAAACCACTTTAAATTTGGAGATTCTCTAAAAAATGGGTTACGGTATTTTATACTGGAGCAATTGGTTGCGTTTATGACAGACTTTTTTAACATTGAAAGAGGTGTCAGACAGGGATATCCCATCTCCCCTTACCTATTTATTATTGTTATAGAGCTGTTATCAAGCTGTACATCAAGCCGTCCCGATGTCAAAGGTTTTCACATGTGCAAGACCGAAATAAAGAACACATTATTAGTTGCTGATAACGCAACATTTATTACAGATGGTACGGAAACATCTTTAAAAAACCTTATAGATGTATTAGACGATTTAAAAAAGATATCAGGCCTAAAGCTAAATAATTCAAAATGTAATGTTTTAAAAGCTGGTTCTTTGAAATCAAAAACTCATATATACCTAGAACATAGGGATTTTCAATGGTCATCAAAAAAAAAAGCAAAGACCCTTGGAATTATATTTACAACCAAGAGAAATATATCGTTAAAATTAAACTTAGAACAAAAAAATGAGGAATTTAGAACATGTTTAAAACAATGGCAACACAGAAAACTTACACTGCTGGGAAAAATTACAGTGATAAAAACGTTCGCATTGCCCAAACTTATATACCAGTTAACAGTTCTCAATACACCTACACAGAAAACAGTAAAACAAATAAATGACATAATGGAAAAGTAGTAATGTTCGACTTCATATGGTATGGAAAACCAGCAAAAATAAAAAGGGAAATACTCACAAAAGATTACGAAAATGGTGGTATCAAAATGATCGATCTTAATCAATTTATTAATACAGCTGGCATTTTTTAGCTAAAACAAGAAAATCCAATAAAACATATCTATCTAAACAAATCGAACAGACACAGGGGAAAACATATATTTGAATGCAACTTAAATGAAAAGACATTAACACTATTTTAGTAAACACATCTTCTTAAATGATATTCTGAGGCCTCGGAGAATGATAACATTGCAACAGCTAACTTCGGTAACGTCCAAAACAGTTATCTGGAATAACTCATCAGGCAACAAAATACTGTTCTATAGATCTTGGCTAGACAAAGGAATATCTTACGAAGACATTTTTGACAATAGAACAAAGTAATTCTACTCTTTTGAATTCATAAAGTTTCTGTATAACCTACCTGCTACTGATTATCTGAAGTACAGTTCATTGGTAACTAGTATAACAGCTAGTGTGAAAACCATACTGTCAAATGAAATTACGATATATTATTCCATCAAAAGTTTATTGGAATCAATTCTGACTTGTAAAAAGGCAACAAAAACATTATATACATACCAATCTAAGCAACATCATGTCGAAATTAACCAGACGAAAAAATGGGAAAAAACTCCTTAACCTTAACACTAATAGTATTCAATGGAAAAACATTTTTTCGACTTTCGTTGGTGTGTGTGTGTTGTGTGCGTGTGTGCGTGTGCATGCGTGCGTGCGTGCGTGCGTGTGAATTTGTAAGTGTGTGTGTGTGTGTGTGTGTGTGTGTGTGTGATGTATTGCGTTCAAAAGTATATTACATTTTGTTTGTATCGGGGTATAATTTCGCTTTAACAGTATTTCAGAAAAATGCATTGTTCCGCGCACAGAAGAAGATTCTAGTAGAACTACCAGCATGTACTTTATACAATTTGTTACACGACTGCAAGACGTTTGAAGAAATATATAGCCAACAATGTCACATGCTTAAGTTTGGTTAAACCATTACCTCGTGGGCTATTTTTAGGTCCAACTAATTTGAATACATCTTCCGAAAAGGAGCATTAACTAGAGAAAAGGAAACATTTAGAATTTTGTAGTTTGAAATCATTGTGATAAATAGAGCATTTGCTCCTATAGGAGTAATTGCTCTATTTATCACAATGGTTTCATAAAGTGACTTTCACAACTCTAGGCGTAGAAAGGCGTACTTATAGAGGAAAGGGTTAAATGGTCATTTGTCACTGTATAGACAACCATTTTATGAACTATTAGTATTGCTCCTGATGGTCATGTTTTATGTAAACCAACGGTTTGAACATGTTTGGGTGGACCGTCATCTCAGAAACCTTCCTGCTTAATAATAATTAGATCTGGCAACTCATTTCAGAACAGGAGAATTGTTTTTAATTTCCATTAGTTTAATCATAAGCCCGCCATTGGCGGATTAGTAAATACCCATGCAAACAGTTTGGATCCAAATGAGACGCCGAGTAACCCGGCGTCTCATAAGGATCTAAATTGTTTACCACTCTGATTGCATTTTGGTAGACAAATTGGTGATAACTTGACTTTTGAAAATGTAATAGGTGAAATATTATGTATAGATAATTTGTTCAGCAGGCTAAAGGTTAATGGAACTAGCCCTTTGGCAAATAGTGGCATATTGCAATGCCCTTGCAAATGTCATAGGATCGCTGTATCATGTGGTAGAGAAATAAATTATTAGGCACAAACTATATCTTAGTTGTTATTGACGTATCTTGGCCTTTACACAAGTCACCCAGTCACCCAGTAATTCTCGTTATATTATTACCAACTTATCTTATTCTATATATTATACCATAATAATATGGCCCTTCTACTAATTACTGCTTACTAATCCTGTCACGTGATCGACATGGGACTACAAATGCAACGAGGCGCCCAACGTTTGGTTCTGTGTGTAGCTGACAGCCTTTGGAATTCGACAGCAGACAGCATATTTTATTAGAAGACACGACGTGTTTACACATGTGACGTCAGTCATCGTGAATGGACTTCATTGGTTAACGCGTTATAAGGCCTTCATCATGTAAACATTTCCACGTGCACGATCGTCGAGCGATCGTCTGGTTCAACATAGTTGCTATAGTCCGACAGGGAATTCCTGACAGTTACGTCATAATTAGTTTACTTGAATATTAATATGACATGGTATTTTTTTCAAATGGAATACTTTGACGATTTGATTAAGATGACATGCGTGGAGTCCGTAGCCGAGTGGATAAAGGCGTTCTCACCCAAACCAAAATATACCTGGTTCGAAACCCACATATTATTAAGTCTTTTTTTTTTTTTTATTATTTTAAATATTCAAAAACAGACAAAATATATTAAACAAGAAAAGAAAAAATAGAAAAAACCCTATAGAGAAATATATACTGACAAAAGTATTTAAAAATATTTAAAAAACAAAAAAACAAATAAAAGTATTAACGCCTGTGAGTTTCGAACTCGGGTAGCGCGCATGCAAAGCCGCATGCACGTCCTTTAGACCACGGAATCAGATATCCCATGGTGTAATGTTTGTCTTATTTATTAATTATCCCATGCACAGCATATATTGAGGAAACCCTGTCTATTTTTAGTTTTGTTATTGTTTTGACGTAACTGCCAGACCTAGTTTGTTTATCTATACTTGCTAGCTCAACGCTGGATCAAGAATAAATAGACTCTCATTCTACGATGGATCTGAAGTGACTATTGACTCATGTGATCAGTTTATTCTGTGGATCAGGAACTTTGGATTTATATGTTTTGGAATTATAATCAGGAATTATATCCAGTAAGGTAAACATTTGATAATTATTTGTCTGTGTATTACAATTATGCAGTGAGCAAGAATAGCAAACTTTGTGAGAGCGAGTTCTTTAGTTCGATTCTTGACGGAAGTATACCCCACCCCATATTTCTCTTTTCTACTGTACTGTCTTTTCTTTCTTTTGTTTTAGCCCCTTACAGGGTTAGGAATTAGCGGTTTGAGAGAAAGTGTTGTATTTGTTGGATCTAGTATTTTAGTGCTAAAATATGTTTGTGTGAATTTGTTGTATGTATAGTGTTTACAAGATATTTTGACGAGTAGTTAGTTTTATGGACTGAAGGCACTCACTTGCACTATACATAACCCCTAACAACGTATCCCCGTTTATTGTATTTGTAATTACATATATATTATATCGTATATCAAGATCCTACTCCCAATTCCCTTTCCCTTACATTACACGTGTCAGCTCCTTTGCAAGGTTATAGATACCGGTTTAACGCGTGTTTGTTTTGCAAATTTGGTATTGGCCTAATATTTATTGTAAAAGTTTGCAGTAATAAATTACCGCAAACGTTTACAATGCAAATATCTGCATAATATTGATATTTGCTGAGAAAGGAAAGAAGCGGACAGCGACTCGGTATAAATTTGCTTATCGTGCAGCGCGGTATTGCTCGTCGCTATGATAATGGTACACGTGGCATAGACAGAGGCGCGATAGCTCAGTGGATGTATCGGTGACTTTGTAACTGAGGGACCCTTGGTTCGAGACCAGCTCAAGCCATACATTTTTTATTGGATTTTTTTTGTATATTTTTTTTTCTCACTTCCTTCATAAATGTGAAGCTAGTGATAAAGAAAACCTTTGTTTTATGTCGTATTTTATTTAAATACATGCATAATTGGTTAACATCGTGATATATTGAAGGTACCAAGTGTATTCATAGATAGTGTTCTATAAGGATAATCATTCATACCCTTATACATTGGACTCATAATTGGCAATTTATTTGGTCCAATAAATATATGTTTTTTTCTCTCATTAACTTGTTATCCTTTTCTGTTATATAATTATTTAACGTTTATTTTTATGTCACCTTTAAAATGCATGTATGCCCTACGAAATGGCATTTAGGCATTCCATACAGACTCAGTCCAGATCCGTCATCGCGAAAATGACGAGATATCGACCAAGTGCTAAATTACATCAACTCAACTAAATGCCTGTAAAACATAATCCGAGGGTAGGTTCTTTTTTCTGACAGATGATACAGATTAACCATTATGTTCGCTAAATGAATTGCCGGCATGTCAAAAACATTCACTTCAATTTTTAAAGCAAAACATTGTCCTTAAATGTTTAATAACCAGTATATATCCAGGTCATGTTCTACCCATAATTCGATTCTGGTTTTCCAGCTATCTTACTGAAAGAATGCAATGTGTAATTTTACCTGGTACCTTCTATGACTGGAATACTATGAAGCTGGTGTTCCACAAGGATATATATTAGTTCCATTGCTATTTCTTGTTTTTATAAATGATATTTTTAGCGACATTGGATGGAACATTCGTTTGATTGCTTACGACACTAGCTTGTTTAATGTAGGTATTACTCCCGTACATATGGCAACAAATATCGTTAATAATCTCGAGAAAAATGTCTCATCCGTATATATGCAAGACCATCAAATTACTGAAGTAGATTCACATAAGCACATTGGCGTTCATCTTTCACGTGATCTAACATGGCACTGTCCTATCGAATATATCGCTACTAAGGCATTGACAAGAATAAATGTCATGCGAAAACTCAAATTCGCTTCGAACAGATATTCCCTTGAAACAATCTACGTATATTTCGTGATACATGTACCTATTTTAGAATATGATGATACTATTTTAGAATACGATGATACTATATTTGATAACTGTAATGCCAGAGAATCTAACAGTTTTGAACAAAAATCAATATGAAGCTACCCGTATAGTAACTGGGACAACTAAATTGGTTTCTGATGGTAAATTATTGCATGAAGTTGGATGGAAACGCCTTGAAACCAGACGTAAAACATAGACTTATTCTCTTTTATAAAATGGTGTTTCATTTAACTCCAAAATATCTCACAGAACTGGTACCTGAAGTGGCTGGAAGTGTTTCTCGATGCAATTTAAGATTAAGAAACGCTGGTGATATTCAACCTCTGGCCTGTCGCACAACCCATTATAGCAACTCTTTCCTCCCTGCAACAATACAGGAATGGAACACTCTCCCCGAAAATGAAAATAATCTTCTACTCTAAACACATTCAAAACGTCTTTGAATATCAATCTGCTAACTGTTCCCAAACATTTTATTACGGTGTCAGAAAACAGCAGCTCCGGCACAAGAGGCTTCGTACAAACTGCAGTTCCTTGAACAATGACCTATTCTCAAAGAACATATCTGACACTGCCTTGTGTACATGTGGCCTCGTTGAGAACGCATCGCACTTCTCCTTAAGCTGTTGCAAATATACCAACGAAGGGAACCAACGAAGGAAAACAACTTTTTGATGATGTTGCCAGATTCACTACCCCGTCCCTGTCTGTCTTTCTGTTTGGTGATCCTCTTTTAAAGTATAATACAAACATCATTATAGACGAAGCTGTACATCGGTTTATCCAAACCTCAAAACGATTCTAATAAACTCGATAACGCTCACCTTCTTTCGAATGTGCTTGTACTGCGCAGAATCCTAGACCTCTCTAAATATATGTGTCAATCTTCGTTTCCTGTTTTTGTTTCTTTTATTTAGTTACTTATTTTTTCTTTTATTCTGAAGTATCTTTCTCAAATAGTTTTTGTATAAACTGAAATATCCTGCTTAATTAATTTAATTAGTTTTTTTTCAGTACAATTAATATAGTACAATAGCGGACAGTCATTTCTGCATAAAGCGAGTGCAGTTGTTACGGTGATGGGGGAGAAATTTGGAATAAATATAGAACAGGGAAAGGGTTAAGGAAATTAATCTTAAAATATTCCATCTTGAAAAGTATGGTGTTAAAATGAGGGGAACATGTTGCGCTTTTTATGCCTGGGGGATATTCTTTTTGCTCCTTCTGTTTGGTTTGTTGGTTTGCCCCAAACTTTAACATTGGCGATAATTATGTAGCCATTGCACATACATACTTCAAATTTGGTATGTATATGTAACTTATGGAGGCAAACATTTTTTTGGTGACTAATTAAGGTCAAGGTCATACATCAAGATCAAAGGTCAAATTTAGATTGTTGATAACTTTGTCGCCGTTCAACAAACATACTCCAAACTTGGCATGCATGTGCAACTGATGGAGGTAAACATTTTTTGGGGTGACAAGGTCACACATTAAGGTCTAAGGTCATGTGGGGGGAGGGGGGCATGGTGTTTCACACACACAGATCTTGCTTTTTTCTGTATTTTGGCGGTATTCCATTTTACTGTAACAAATATCCAGAAAAGGCGCATTGTTTATATTAAATCAAAGTGAATTAGATTAAGGGATGGAAATGTTTTCCTGACAGGCTTTGGCACATAAAGTTTGATAGTTTTAGACAAAATTTGGAGTCATATATAATTTGGTAAAGTATCATTCAGAATTATTCAAATATATGGACTCACTACTCTAGCTTTCATTAACTTAACTTAATCATAGTTTAGTAATCATTTATTTCAGGTGAAGTGAGGATTCCATCTGTGACAAGAAAGCTAAGCTTTCTGCAAATTGAGAAATCTTTAAAGGATAAATGCAAATGTGGCAAAGACTGTTTGCAAAGATGGTTCATGCATTGAGGAGATATTTTTGGAACAGCAGAAGAAGTGTCAGAATGACTTTGATTGTGGAAAGTATTAAGAACTCAAATATTCATGGAAAATTTAGATACATTGACATTAAGCAGAAACCCATCTGCTCCAAATCGTATCTACAACTCTTCGACATTAATAAGAATACTTTTACAAAAGCACTAGCCATTGCAGCAAAGAATGATGTTTCAACTGGTTCCAAAAACCTAAGGGATGCTAATGCTCAGACATTGACACTGATGGTATGGCTGGAAGAGTATTTTAAGTACCATGGAGAAAGAATGACAAACAAAAAAAACTGTTGTGCTTCCTTATGGTACATGACAGTCTGCTGTGTATGGACAATACCATGCGGAAAACAAATTCAGCGTTGGAAGATCCCACTTTTACAAAATCTGGAAGGATCATTTCTCACACGTGAAAGCTAGAAAGGTACAACATTTCATAATTTAGATTATTCTTTACATTTATAGTGGCATAACATTTCTATACCTTTTCCAGGGCATCCCCTGGCTTTTTTTTTAGCTCACCAGAGCACTTTTGTGCTCAGGGTGAGCTTTTGTGATTGCCAGATGTCCGTCGTCGTGAGTCGTCCGACGTCGGGCGTCAACCATTTCAACCTTTAAAAATCTTCTCCTCTGAATCTACAAGGTTCTCATCTTCATCATTGGTACAAAGCATCATCTGTAGGTCCTCTACAAATGTAGGCTCCTATAGCAGCTGTCTGATCAGGGTCTGCTCTGTTTGTCAATGGAATTTGAAAGATGTTTCTTGACTTTCTAAAATGGCTACTCTGTCCCACCTTCCATATTTCATTATAACTATTTTGTTCATGAATATTCAGTGGGTATTTAAATTTTGAATACACATAGAACAGGGGAAGGGTTGAAAATAAATTAAGATATGAATAATAATAACTCATGAAGGTGTAATGAAAATATCTGAAAATTTGAATATTTAAGTACATGTATATATTAATTTATTCTTTCTGAAATTCAACGAATTTGCCCAGGGAGAGGGTATACATACTTTTGTACATGCTCTTCTTTAGATTTGCATTGTTATATGTTTTCATTTACATTTTCTTAAATTTTCTTTACTTGAGGTCCTCTACAAAAGTTAAATAAATTATGCCCCTTGGGTCAAAATTGGCCCTCGCCAGCGCTGGCTATATTTTCTGCAGAAACACATAGTGAAAAATCGTCTCCTCTGATTGTCTGGTGAGCGATGTCAGGGCCTTTCATGCCCTCTTGTTTCTCTTTTTGCTATCACTTTCGCCAATAAAGGATCTGTCACGAGTTGTCTTTTAAGATCACATGTTTCTTAACGAGCCTTAGGAACATGTGATCTTAAAAGACAACGATCATCAGATTCTTTTCCAAAACAGTGTAGATCTAGATCAATTTTCGCCCTTTTAATGACATGTACAAACTGGTCAGTATTCCCAAGTTTGACGTCATATTTGACGTATGACGTCATACCGGTATATATATTCTAAAGTGATCTTACACGTGTTACTGATAAGAGAATCTTAACCCGTTTTTCTAACCGGGAGATAAGGGAAGTTTGTGAGAAAATGAGAATCTTTTTCACCAATTTGGAGCTGTAGGAACTAAAGTTAGAGCCATATTTATCATTAACTTATTATTCAGTTTCCAAGCCATGAAACCTTTATTAATGAAACTTAGTTTGTTACATCAAACAGGCAATGTTTAACTGTTATTTTATTGCCCATTATACATTCAGCAGTTAGTAATAGTTGAAACTCAATAGGCTTACATATCTTTGTATTTTGAGTAAATGTATGAAACTCGGAGACTCTCATTTAAATACACAATGGTGTTTGACAAACTATATCCCTGTAGTCAATCATCAAACAGACTTGGCAATTATATTAGAAATAGCTCGAGGAATGTATCCCTTTTTTTAGCTCACCAGAGCACAAAGTGCTCAGGGTGAGCTTTTGCGATGGCCCAATGTCCGCCATCCCTCGGCGTTCGTCGTCCGTCGTCCGTCGTCAACAATTTGAACCTTTAAAACCTTCTCTGAATCTACAGGGTTCTCAGCTTTCATCTTTGGCACATAGCGTCATATTCAGATCCTCTACAAAAGTTATATCTGGGTCTGCTATGTTTGTAAGGCTTTAAAAAGGTGAAGAGCACAATAGTTCCTATTTACGAATGGAAAAGTAGTAAAGTCAAGCAGGCAAAGCCACATGCAAGACGCAACCACCACCAAAACACCGATAGACAGCATGACACACACACACAACCACACACCCTAACGCACACACACACACACGAAATGAACACAGAAAACACCAAAAGACACACAAGAACCAGGGACAAACGTTCCACAACATGAACAAACCACAAGCACAAAGACGCAAGGCAAACAAAAGGAAGGGTGACAAAGAGAGTACCGCCTTGGCACGGTCAGCAGCAAAAACACCACTGTGGGGTTTAAACCGGTTTACGGACGTCCTAACCTCACACTTCTCTCAAAGTCACCCTAGCTTTACTAAGTTGAGCAACAAAGGGTTTCATATTTGTTCTTGTTTTAATATACTATAAACATACATTTCAGACAAACACATTTACGAAGTGCACAACATGCTCTTTGATTGAAAGATAACTAGCCAAAACATGTGTACAGACCAGAGCACTATACCGGCGCAAGAAGGATGAACACAACCAGAGACAAATGTAAGATATCTTATACTATTAAGTTTTTGAAATACAGGGAATATGTATGATGGAAGCACATCTTTGTTGTATTGGTGTCATTAAATTTTGATCTATTATATAAAGTCAATTAGACATGTTTCAGAATTGACACATTAAATTAAGAAGTTCAGCAGGGTCCAGTATGAATTTCCAAATACATTGACATCATGATACTGCTACATGTCCTGTTAAGTTTACCTTTCTTTGTCTATACATGTATATGGAAGCAGAGAAAGTCATGTTTGAATACTAATTTGTAAAACCGTTGTACCATGGTTTGGCAATTTTCAACTTATTTTGAAACATAACCTTGATTTGTCTCTAACATAACCTATAGGGATCTTTTCAACGTTGAGGCAGAGATTAACAGAACAGAACAGATATTTTATTGGCATAAACATGACATGTCCATTGCCATGGTACATATATACATGAATATCAATGGCGGAATGTACAAACACTTGAAATGAAAGTTGTTGAGAAAAGTATGAAAAGCTTTTAAATAACTAGGAGAAGGTAATAACCAGGTCTACAGTTTAACCTTTCTTTTTAAACATACGGCTCACTCAATCTGGATAGTGCTGCTGACGGATTTACGTTCAACATACAGATACTAATCAGAATATGGATAAAACCACTTGAGCAGGCAGAGTATAATTTTTATCATGCAACGTCACGAAATACAGTCACTTCCTACTAGCATAATATTTTCCACGTCGACGCTGTATTTTGTGAGGTATAGTGCATGTGTACTGACCCCACTGGAATGCAAGGCTCGCATTTAACACTTTTCTAACTCACCAAAATACAGCTGAACTTCCAAACTACTAGCATAGTAATTCTTATATATCCATTCAAACTGGTATTCACGTTGGACGGACAGTGGATGCACGTGCAGTGTGCAGATCAGTTTGTATATCAGCCAGTATATTCTTTACTGCACAACGTTTCAGTTTTATGTAGTTATAAGTTACAATACTTCATCCGTTGCTAGATCAACATTTAAGTAAGTATAGCCCTTATCCTGTTTGCATGGTGTCTATTTTTGATATACGGTATGTTTGGTGAATATTGATTTTGCTTCCGGTTTATTTACGCTTTTGAAATCATGTTACTGAGTAATCTACCTTGCATCCTGAAGAGAAGCCGGGTAACCCGACCACGCATCTGGATTAAAGGTGTCTGTAGATGCAAGTCGTTCGATCTTAACAGAATAAGGACTAACGTTTATTTACATATTGCCTTTGACTGTTTCTCAAGATAATAAAATTGTACAGTACAGCAATCACATTAATTACAGGTAGATTTAATTACACATATCTGCATGTATAATTAGGAGTTCTATGAATATCCTTAACACAAAAATGTAGTTTGAGCGACGAAAGGCGGGCACCATAGTTCTAAGATCTGTATTGTCAACTTCACGATGATAACTTTGTTTAAGGTAAGTATGGGAAAAAACTATACACATACATATAACTAAACATGACTATATACATAAATATCAAAGTCTAGTTACTTAATCCTTGTGTGATGATATTTTCTCTTATACATGTGGCTTGATAAAGGAATGCTGCTACTCTTTTATTCAAACTAGTACTTGATGACCGCATCAAGTTTTTAATTTGTTTATATTTGGCCAAGAACAGTAGTATTTTGGCAATATTTGATTTCTAAGTTCTCTATAGCAAGGGCAAACAAGTAAAAAGTGAAACTCATTTTCAACCACATCCATGTTACAAAAAGTACATTTACGATGATTTCTGTCTATATTACGAAATCTACCCTCTTCGACAGCAAGCTTATGTGCAGAACATCTGAATCTTGTCAATACAGTTCTAAGTTTGGTATTGCTAATTACACTTTGATTTTTTTCTGGTTCAAATGTTTGTTTAAATGATCTATATGTTTCTAATTTGTTGGACGCATTTATATCTGCATGTCACTGTTGTATATAACCATTATATACTCTTACTTTTCTGCGTACTTTTCTAACAATATAATATGGGTATCTAGCCAGTTCATCATAGATGGCAGCATTAGGTGTTTGTTGCCTCACTGTTAATACTTGCTTTAAATATTTTGTATGGACTCGTTCAATGTCTGGAGCTTTGTGAAAACCCCAAACCTCTGACCCGTAATTCATAATGGAATCAAATAATCTAATCTTTTCTGTTATATCTAAAGATACGTTGTCAAACAATTTATTTAAAGAAAACATTGCTTTTAATGACTGATCGGTCAAACATTTTTGTGATTGGAAAAACTTCCCAGTAGTTTACAGGGTTACTCTTAATAAGTAAACTTGTCTATGTTGTGGGTAAGTCCAGCGAGGATACCTTTATTTACAATATTTGTAAGGCTAGGGTGACTTTGAGGGAAGTGTGAGGTTAGGACGTCCGTAAACCGGTTTAAACCCCCAGTGGTGTTTTTGCTGCTGACCGTGCCAAGGCGGTACTCTCTTTGTCACCCTTCCTTTTGTTTTCCTTGCGTCTTTGTGCTTGTGGTTTGTTCATGTTGTGGAACGTTTGTCCCTGTTTCTTGTGTGTCTTTTGGTGTTTTCTGTGTTCATTTCGTGTGTGTGTGTGCGTTTGGGTGTGTGGTTGTGTGTGTGTGTGTGTGTGTGTCATGCTGTCTATCGGTGTTTTGGTGGTGGTTGCGTCTTGCATGTGGCTTTGCCTGCTTGACCTTACTACTTTTCCATTTAACACATTCAGTTTATTTGTATCATAAAAGATGTCCACATTTTCTTGCATATTTCCAGCTTTAAAAACCATTATTACTGTTTTATCTGTATTGACGCTTACTCCCCATTCAGTGCAATAATTATGTAGTTGATTGATTATATAAAAACAGTTTCAAGTCACTAACAGTAAACATATCTACTGTTTAGTCATAGATATAATTGTACATATCATTGATGAAAAATATGAATAAGAGGGGCGACAAAGGTTCACCCTGTTTGACGCCCGCATGACTGTCAAAGTAATCGGTGCATGCACCGTTTACTTTGACACATGACCTTACACTGTCGTATATTGCCTGGAGCATTTTTACCATTTTGCAGAAGGTACCGTATCTTATAAGCTTATACCATATTCCGTCCCTGTACACGATATCAAAAGCCTTACGAAAATCTACAAAAGCACAGTACAGTTTACGACGCTCACGATTAATCACCTTATCTATCACTGAATTAAAAAAAATACAATCAACTGTGCTGCGACCTTTTCGAAACCCAAACTGGAATTCGCTCAATAAATTATTTTCTTCGGCCCAATTACGTAACCTGCTGTCAAGAATTATACAAACTGTTTTGGAAAATATACTTGTCAATGTGAAACCCCTATAATTATTTACATTGCTCAAGTCACCTTTTTGGGCACGGGGACAATTACCCCCTTTGTCCAGCTCTTTGGGTATGTACTGTTATCGAACATGTAATTAAACAGTTTGCATAGGACAGGTGATAAACTTTCATTGCATGTTAAAACATTCCTGGAATTAAAGCGTCAATACCACCGCTCTTACCACATTTTAAAGAAGATATTGCCTTTTTTACTTCATCTGTTGTAAAGCTGCTGTCTAATTGATCGACAACATAATTATTAAGTATTTCCGATGAATTGCCATTAATAAAAAGCTCCTCGTCAGAATGCAATTTTTTAAAATGCTCGTAAAATTCGCGATCTGTAACGCTGCTTTTATTTTGACGCTTTGTTCGAAATTTCTTAATTTCACTCCAAAATCGGCGCGGTTGGTATTTTGCTAAGTTCTTCAGTCGACGTTTTTGGTCTATGTTATACTTTGTACGAGCCCTTCTTTTGACCAAACTATATCTGCGTCTACACGCTAGCATAACACTGCCATTTACCTGCGACATACACCGTCTGTAAGATCGATTCGCCGCTCGGAATCCACGCCTGGATACCTCACATTCACGGTTAAACCATGCACTTCTGAATTTACGGTTACAGTTATTATTGCTCTTTGCAGGACGGCCAAATAAAGTAAATGCTTTATCGTACAAAAGCTCAGATATTGCGTCAATTCCAGAGTTTAAGTTAGTATTGCTGTTCAATATATTATCGATAATTAAATCTGTATGAGGTATATCATTTTCAATACTATTCTTATACAGCTGAGACTTATCATTATCACACACCAGTTTATCACGTGA
Source organism: Azorinus chamasolen (assembly GCA_963576725.1). Taxonomy (NCBI): domain Eukaryota; kingdom Metazoa; phylum Mollusca; class Bivalvia; order Cardiida; family Solecurtidae; genus Azorinus; species Azorinus chamasolen. The sequence continues at coordinate 77,905,751 of OY755241.1, read as the reverse complement.
CTGATTCACGCTGCGATGATCCGTATATGTATATGCTGTGTTAAAATTAATCTGAATAGCGATATATGATGAGCATGATTGAAAATCATGAACAATGAAATCGTTGATAAAGGGAAATAATTCGCATGTACACAATGCATAATCAATAAGACTTTGACCCAGACTAGACATAGAAGTAAAACTGCCGATCCCGGCGTTATCGCCTACTCGACCATTTACTATTTTTAGACTACTGCTGTGACACAGATCTAGCAATCTTCTATCAGAAGAGTTAACAACATCGTCTAGGGAAATTCTATGTGGTAAATCAATATCATCATTTCCATCCTTTACATCTAAAACATCTATATATCTATCAAAGTCGCTACTATTTTGAATAATATCACACTTTTTGGCCAATTTTAGCATTCAAATCGCCGATCACAGATACACTACCCAAGTCTGAGTATTTTCGGACATTGGTTTCCAAATCTTCAAAAAAAACTATTTCATGCATTGCAAATTAAACAAAATTACTCTGCGGTATATATAGAAAGCAAATATAAAGGTATTTTGTCATACCAAAATAAGTTTTGCAGCACCGGATCCAAATAACACCATTTTCGTCCGTATCAATTACAGAAATGCCTTTACTAATATTGTGTCTATAGAAAAGACTCACTCCTCCATGGCCTCGCTTACTCGTTCTAAATACATTTGTTTTTCTAGGCACAAAAACAGCATCAAAATCAGATAATTCAAACCACTCAGAACAACGTTGCCACCTTTCGCTGAAAAACAAAAGGTCAAAGTTCTTTACAAAGTTTACAAAATATTCGTCCTGTAAACAAGATCTAAGCCCTTCAACATTCCAGGACAAGACAGAAATATCACACTTTTCTCTGTTATCCTAGACATACTTATTTTTTGTACTGTTACTCGTGGTAGAGGGTGTATCAGGATTATATAACTGATTGTTTATGTATAGTTTATCACGCACAAGGAGTGCACGTTTTCCGTGTTCTTTTGCCTGTTTCATTATGGGTAACAATGTTTTCCTTTTGTCTACTACATCTTTAGGATACTGTTCGGATACATTGTATTGACTTGAGGTTTGCAGCTTTTAAAGATTTTTTAACTTTCATTTTGGAACTAGTGTCTTTGAATTTTGATACAATAGGGCGGATTTTACCGGGGACGTATCTACCGATTCTATGGGCTCATCGGTTTCTATACATGAACGAGGATTTTCGATACTAAGCACCTGATCACAAAAGTCATATATTTTCGATTCACAGTCCTTCGACGGAATACTTGAAGCCGCCGATTATCCGTCTGGGTCTACTTGGTCTCGGGTATTCCGTTGTGGCGGGGTCTGCGTCTGACGTGAGTCCTCGGTTACACAAAAAAACAAAAGGTTGTCGCGCATAGACCTACATTTTAACTCAGTAACGCTAGCGAGGAGAGATCCATTGCTAGAATTTAAGTTTGTGTTTTGAGCTGACAGCATTTCCATATCGCCCTGCATTTTTTCAATGGACTTGTGGTTATCATGGGTGCACGCGGACACCGCTTCATATTGGTCAGACAAAAACGACTGGCTTTTCTCAATTTCATTGATCTTCTGGTCCATAATACTCAAACGCTCGTTTATTTTGTTCACTGAGACCTGGATCGAACTCAAAGCATCCATTTTCTTGTCCATGTTTTCGAGTCTTTCAATAATAATATGTAGCACGTCAGAATTTGAATTTGTCATTTCTGTATGGGGCATAACAGGAGATACAGCGTGCATGGGAAGGTATGGTGATGCATATGGGTGCATGGGTGGATTCATCATTGGCTGAGTAGCAGACACGGGTGTAGAATTAGATGTGTTTTGAGTGGTTTGCTGTACTTGCCGACTATTTTGACTGGCAGCCATCTTGTTTTTCTTCTTTTGTTTGCTTTCTTTGTTGCCACTTGGAGGTGAAATAAGATCTGGTTTGCGTTTAAGCGGGCATCTGCTTGGTTTAAAAAGTTCCACAAATACGATAAAACATCACCCAACACTATGTAATCCAAAATAAGTAACTTGTTTCTTGGCAGTATTCGGCATTTTTCATACGTAGACTTCACAGAAAGAAAAAAGTCCGCCATTTTTCACGCATGTGCTTAAACACTATCTTTCATATAAACACCTTTTCACACATTTGCAAACGGAGTAGACCCAGCCATACGATTAGGGCATGTTCTGTTTGTTAATGGCGTTATATAAATGTGATTCAACAGTTTCTGTAAAACGTCCTGTTTTTGTTCCATAATAAACATACAGCTAATGAATACCAGCTAATGAATACTCACAATCTTAATGTTTAACTCAATACGAAATGTAACCATTTGCCTCATAGATAACTATTTAACAAATTATAACATGATGAATATTGACTAGCTGTAAGAATAATTAATATGACATATATGAATGAATAAAAAGTTTTTATTCCCCCGCCTTTATCAACGGGGGCATTAAGTTTTTCCCTTGTCCGTACGTCTGTACGTCCGTACATACGTAAGTCCGTCCTGTAAAATTTTCATCAAAGATTTGTTCGCATGCGTATGCAGGAATGAACCGATATTTGGTCTAAGCCATAATAATAGTGAGTTGTACCGTGTCTCCCCATTTCAGATCTGTTGTTTATCTACGTCCTGTGTGCCGACACTTTGATTGAATTTTGTTGATTATTTAAAGGCATTTCGAAAGCTTTATAAGCAGGGACCCTGTTTTTGTTCCATTATAAACATACAGCTAATGAATACCAGCTAATGAATACTCACACTCTTAATGTTTAACTCAATACGAAATGTAACCATTTGCCTCATAGATAACTATTTAACAAATTATAACATGATGAATATTGACTAGCTGTAAGAATAATTAATATGGCATATATGAATGAATAAAAAGTTTTTATTCCACCGCCTTTATCAACGGGGGCATTAAGTTTTACCCTTGTCCGTACGTCTGTATAAGCAGGTGGTTGCTCTATACAGGGCAAACGTAATGCAGAAAGCTCATCTAGAAGCTTTCTTCATTACTTTTGCCCTGCATTAAGCTACCACCTGCATCTAGCATCCAGAATTATTCCTTTTAGGTGGTTGCATTAGAGGGTTTTTAACTGTACCTGTTAAAGGCACATGTTCATCATGGATGCAGATTTGGTTATGTTTCTTAAATTGACAAAAAATAAGTAACACAATAATCTTTTTAATCATTAAGGTGATGTATTTTAACCCTTCACTTGCTATTCAAGTCAATATACCTACCTGTAAGTAGTGAAGGCCCAGATGAGACAGCTCCTGCAGGAGCTGTCTCATCAGGGTCATCACTATTTACAAGTTGATTGTGCAACCAGTGCACTCCACAGCAATGATTGCACAGCGAAACACTTGTACACAGTGAAGATATATGTACTTATACAACTTGGCTTGGGTAAAGAAGGAGAAATGTTTTTTTTAAAATTCAGCAAGAGAAGGGTTAAATAACCCCTGATAATGCCTATATTTAGATTCAGAAGTCTGGGAAAAGAATCACTATGACCTGGTTTGTCTGGAACAATACATTTGCTGCTCAGAGGTTAGACTATAGATCTTGTCTGATATATAACATACTACAAATAAGTACAATCACTTTTTATTTAGGTTGGAGCGGAAGTACTACTACAGCAAAAGGAAAACCAGTTAAAGGCATCCAAAGCAGTACTTGTCACTTATAATTGATGGAATGGATCAATGTAAGGATGGTTTAGGAATGGAAAACATTGCTGTTACAAAAAAATACATTCTTACTGACTATTAACATTTAGAATGCTGTCCCAACTATGTTTTTACATAAAGCATACTGTGAACTGCAAGTAATTTGGCATCTAATCAGGACCAGTTTTTCCATGATGATAATATTTTAAAAGAAATACAGTATTAAATCCGTATGTCATGTAGTTGTGGCAGATGGTTAATTTTATGGTTTTCACTTTAATCTTTGAATTCTTAATGTGATTGTTATAAATGTTTCTATATATCAACTTATTTCCAACAGGATTTAACATTGCAACCTGATACTTCTGATTTAACCATTTACTCCATAAATACACATTTCTGTCCCTTTGCAATCAGAGTAGACCCAGATCAGACAACTTCTATGAGAGCCTCCTTATGAGGTAAGGGTCTGCTCTGGATGCTTAGGAAATATAGATATGAATGTACAGTTTCTACTTAAATGGCTAAATAATAATGTGTTCATATATCATTGTAAAAATTTATCCAATAAAAAGGAGAAAGGGGTTAACATTTTGAGGACAGAAAGGAATGAATAAAGTTATAAAACTCAATCTGGTTGATTGCTTAAATAGGTCAATGGAGCTAAAAGATATAAAGAATAAATTCTTTAAACGGTATCTCCTCTATACTGCTTAATGAAAATTCTGAAAGGGGGTGATCCCTAAGAGCAAAAATTGCAACACAAAAAGAGAAAATTGCAGACTCGGTTTTATTGAGTCTGTTCATGAACAGTAATTGAAAGTGCAACACTGCTCACGCCCCCTAGCACCGGCTTAAGCGGTATTCAATTTTCAGAACAAGAAGGTCAATAGAATATCACAGAAATTATCTTCAGGTGGCCTGCAATAAAAGTTCTTAAATCGCTGTGCAGTAAATTGCACAAGTAGGTTACATGACCTAAAAATAGATTCAAGGTGGAGCAGCAACCATTTCAGTAACTCCAGAAACAGATCTATCAAATTCATTACCAAACAGAGCAGATCCTGGTCAGATGGCTCCTACAATAAATGGCTCTTCTGTTTGCAAATGCTTGAAACGGGTTTATTTGAAAGAAAGGGTTATGGTGCATTTATCATGACATGAGTTTAACCCTGAACCAAAGATAGTAATATGACTTTTAAAAACTAAAACTTTCTTAGATAGGCCAAAATTAGAACGAATTTCCAGAACAGCAAATGCTCTTGATATACAATATTGAGATAAAACTTGAAACTTGAAAGTAAAAAATAGTTTACAACAGCATGCATCTGTCCAGCTGACTTTCTTTCAGACTGCCACTAATGTCTACCATGTTCTTTTCAGCTAAAACCAATCTGCTACATTTTGCTGGACGCCAACCAAAGGTAATTATGCATCCACTAGTAATGGTTATGTGGTTGTGGACATTATTAGTTCATCTGAGCAAAATCTGTGGATAGTGAACTATTGTGATTGCTCTCTGTCCAGTACACAGATGTCTACCCACACCTTCTACAAACAAAACTCCAAAATAATGAGTTTCAATTAGAGATTGTCAACTTTTAAGTATTAAAGTGTTATATCTGAAGATTACTCTTGGTTCAAAATTGCCCTTTGCTTGTAATATAATTATATAACAAAATCATTTGATAGAAAACATTCTAACGTTACTGATTTTGATACTGATTTTTCGGACGGACTATTTTCCGTCATTGTTAAATTAAATAGTCCATTCTGATTCAGTATAAAAAGGGATAAGTGCAAAAATAGTTTGACACGGACAAACAGTGCAGAACCTGGTCAGAGATCAAAGGGCTTGGCTTCTCTAGGAACCTTCGGGCCTGTGTCTGCACAGCTTTTAAATATATGTAGGTGTCAATATTCAAGGAAAACTTTTACCAAGTTAAACTGCTTATGTGATATTTTATCTAATTAAAATACTACAGACAGTATTGGATTTATATTCTATATATGTGACTATATTAATCCTATACTTAGTCAATACCCGTTTGTTAACAGGGATGACACAAATCCGCTGCAGGATCTGCTCTGTTGGCTTTTACAGTAATAGAGATACAATTCTACAGTTTTTGTCATTTGCCATTATAGAAAAATATGTAATGAATAGTTATGATGTAAATATGTTTTACATTTATAAATATGCATAGAGTAGAGAGTTAAACATTTATTCAAGCCATGGTGATCCATCAAGAACATCGTCACTATGGATGGGCTAATTCTAACTAGAAATATTGAACTTTGAAATATTACCGGCTTTACACAAAGTGGAACAAATTTCTTAACAATTGCATTATAAATTTTCATGTAAAGATGACAATGTTGAATTATTTTACAAAGTTTCACGCAGTCATGAATGGGTTAATCTAGAATCTTCACTGAGTTATATACCAGAACACACTCCGAAGCAAATTATACCAGATTATTCAAAAATAGATGTTGAAAAGCAAATGAAGCATGTTGAATCAATTAGAACATTGTTTAAAAATAAGAATTCTTTTACAGACTAGCAGGCATTCTACAGGACTATCATGATAATGGATGACAGACTCATAGACCTCAGTGGATATTGGACGTATTGCCCCAGCAGAGGAAGACATGTGAAATTGACGCACCAGAGGTTATACCGGAGATTCGGGAACTCATACAGAGGGAGACTCAGGTTCCCAGGGTAAGTTATGTTTATTTGCTTGTAGTTGTTGGCCAGGACTGATCATTGTTACATAAATCCAGATCAGATAGCTCCTACAGGATCTGTCTGATCAGGGTCTGCTCTTTTTGCATACAAAATATACTTAATAATAATATGATCCTACAGTTCTGCCATGGTAAACACTACAATTGATCTTAATACTTTTATAAAAAAAAAATAGGTGATCAAAATACATGCATTCAAACTTCCTTCATGAATATTCTCCAAGTAAGGGATTAATTAACAGTGTAACACAGCAATCATCCGTTTGTCAGGATTTGAATGTCCCCAGCAATTCATTCCCTTATTGTCAGACACAAGGCTTGGGATTAAAAATTATAAGGTAATATGGATGAACTGTCAGATTATTAATTCAAATATAAATTTTGTTTTGATAAATTCATTATTCATTGCTCACTTGAGCACATCAGCTCATCAGAGCACAAAGATATCTGTCTGTCGACCACACTCAGTCTTATTAGCAAATCACATTTTTATTTGTGGACAGTCAATCTGCTGTCTAATATTATTATAATGATGACCTTCTGATCTACTGGATGTATTTCAATGAAACCTCATAGAATTGATCATTGGGTTGTCAGCTACCGGATTATTTCAAATGGATGTAAATAAGTGATTTTCTTTAATATGGAAAAAAGTCAAACAAGGAGAGCCACATACGAAATGACACGCACCAAACAGCATCAAACGGTATAGCCACAAGACAAAACATAACAGTACACATATCAAGACGAAAAATTAAACATTAAGCATATTAAACAACAAAGTTGACCATAGGCTGAAAGCAGGAGTACCGCTTTGGAACAGATTTAATTTAGAAGGTACAGATTTCTGCCGAGGGTAGTACTCTATGATGGTATACTTTTAAACTTGGATACAGGATGAGCTTACCAGACTCATGTAGTACCTTTTCCCTGTCGTGCCCTTAACGGCTTACCTGCAGGTGCTCTGACTTCAGCAAAGTCATTGAGTACATATTTGACGGATGGTCACAGTTATTATGCTATGTTTTCCATGTTGTTCTGTGTTCGCCGTCGTCTATGTTGTGGGTAAGTCCAGCGGGGATACCTTTATTTACAATATTTGTAAAGCTAGGGTGACTTTGAGAGAAGTGTGAGGTTAGGACGTCCGTAAACCGGTTTAAACCCCCAGTGGTGTTATTGCTACTGACCATGCCAAGGCGGTACTCTCTTTGTCACCCTTCCTTTTGTTTGCCTTGCGTCTTTGTGCTTGTGATTTTGTTCATGTGTGGAACGTTTGTCTCTGGTTCTTGTTTGTCTTTTGGTGTTTTCTGTGTTCATTTCGTGTATGTGTGTGCGTTTGGGTGTGTGGTTGTGTGTGTGTGTGTGTGTGTGTGTGTGTGTGTGTGTGTGTGTGTGTGTCATGCTGTCTATCGGTGGTGGTTGCGTCTTGTATGTGGCTTTGCCTGCTTGACTTTACTACTGTCCCATTAAGAACATATCTACATAGATGTGTAAAAATAATGTATACGACATAGACCATGTCTGCCATTGGCAGGGCTAGTACTAAGATTTATATTACTTTACTTGGAAGTTTTCAAAAGAGGAATACCATACAATGGACGCATGTTTTCAATAAAATAATTAAACTTAGTATTTGTTATTTTTATGCCCCCCAACGGTGGGCATATAGTAGTCGCATTGTCCGTCCTTCCGTCCTTCCGTCTGTCCGTCTGTCCGTCCGTCTGTCCTTCCGTCCGTCCCAAATTCGTGTCCGGTCTGCAACTTCTTCATCTATCAATGGATTTCAATATAACTTGCCACAAATGTTAACCAGACAGAGACAATGTGTCGCGTTCAACTCCCTGGTCCATGGGTCAAAGGTCAAGGTCACAGGGTACAATTACTTTGTCACAAATTTCGTGTCCGGTCTGTAACTTCTTCATCTATCAATGGATTTCAATATAACTTCACACAAATGTTCACCAGACAGAGCCGATGTGTCGCATTCAACTCCCAGGTCCATGGGTCAAAGGTCAAGGTCACAGGGTACAATTACTTTGTTACAAATTTCGTGTCCGGTCTGTAACTTCTTCATCTATCGATGGATTTCAATATAACTCGACACAAATGTTCACCAGACAGAGACGATGTGCCGCGTTCAACTCCCAGGTCCATGGGTCAAAGGTCAAGGTCACAGGGTACAATTACTTTGTTACAAATTTCGTGTCCGGTCAGTATTTTCTTCATCTATCAATGGATTTCAATATAACTTGCCACAAATGTTCAACACATAGAGTCGATGTGTCGCGTTCAACTCCCTGGTCCATGGGTCAAAGGTCAAGGTCACAGGGTACAATTACTTTGTCACAAATTTCGTATCCGGTCTGTAACTTCTTTATATATCAATGGATTTCAATATGATTTGGCACAAATGTTCACCAGACAAAGATGATGTGTAGCTTTCAACTCCTTGGTCAATGGGTCAAAGGTCAAGGTCACAGGGTACAATTACTTTGTCACAAATTTCGTGTCGGTCTGTAACATCTTTATCTATCAATGGATTTTAATATATATTGGCACAGATGTTCACCAGACAAAGACGATGTGTCGTGTTCAGCTCCCTGGTCCATATGTCAAAGGTCAAGGTCACAGGGTACAATTACTTGTTTATCTGTGAATGGATTTCAAAGGAACCTGGCACAAATGTTCACCACACAAAGACGATGTGTCAACTCCCTGGTCCATGGGTCAAAGGTCAAGGTCACATGGTACAATTTTTGGGGGGCATTTGTCACGTGACTGTGACATCTCTTGTTAATCATTTTTGATTTGAACTCATATCAAAAAATGCCCCAGTGATACAAAATAACCTGTTTTCATGATAGATATAACTTTTGTTCAACAACCAAATTTTATCGGCCTTGGTCGAGCCAAATATATACTAATACATTGGTGAATAAAACAGCTCTTCGATATCAAATACATGGCAGCTGTGTCTTCTTCGGTTTTTATTCGACCGGTCTTCTTGTGATAAACGTTTTTCCAACATATAAACAAATGACTTTTTGTATATTTTAGGCATTTTTGAAACACATCGAATGTAGCGACTTCCCCATTAAGTTTAAAACTGTTGGTTTTATTACAAAACAATACAGAACTGTTATTTATTGATCATCTCCCAAATTCATATAAATCATTTCACTATAGCAACCAACCGCCATGTACAACATATATGGGGTATAAGGTGATTACCTTTGCTAGAGTCTAGCATGATTTCTTTCTGGGCACTTACCCTCTCCGGTCATGAAATTGGAGTAGATTTCCTTGCTTTAGTTATTTTTCTGAGGAATTCATTGTGAACCTTTTCTAGAATATCGGTATTTTTATACCCAAATACTCCCGACCCGTAAGTATTGACATAACTGTGTGGTCAAAATGTTTAATAGTGAGGTTTATAGGCAAGCGGGCATTTATCGAACGTGTATAAAGCAAGTGTAGAGCTTTGGTTGCCTGCTCAAGAGTATGTATGGCTGCTAGAAATGAGACATTGCTTGAAAAGGTTACGCCCAAGTAATGATATTTGTTAATAATATCTGGAGAATGGTTCCCTAATTAGAAACTGAAATTTCTGAGTTGTCTAGCGCCAAAAATAACTACTTTTGTTTTATGTGTATCTACTTCCAGGTGCCAGTCATTGCAGTAATTATGGAATAAGTTCAGACTGTTTTTGGAGGCCTTCAGCTGAGCCCGAGATGATAATGGTGTCGTCAGCACAGAGTAAAATCAGTAGTTTAAGCCAAGGTGTAAGGGCATCGGGATTATTTAACTCTACGCCAGTCGCACCATTAGCAATAAGGTAAGTTTGGAGATCGTTTAAAAATAGAGAAAGCAATATCGGCGATAATTTTTCTCCTTGTCTAACGCCTATTTCGGACATAAATGCTTGGGATATAGCTCCAATGAGGAAGACACATGGTTTTATATCATTATACATGTTATTTTTTGCCAGTGAAAATCTTTCCATTTATCGAATTTCGGAGAAGCTTGTGCCATAATTCATTTCTCCAAACCTTGTCAAAGGCTTAGGAGAAATCGACAAAGGCACAGAACAGTTTTCTCTTGCGTTTTTTTAGTATTTCAATTAGAGCATGAAGGGTAAAAGTATGATCCGAGCCGGAAACCAGCTGGGTTTTCTTCAAGTATGCCGTTGGTTTCGAGGAACGTTGATAGCCGACGGTTAAGCACGGCTGTAAAAAGTTCCCCTAAACAGCTTAATATTGTTATTGGGCGGTAATTGTTGGTATCCTTACGGTCACCTTTATTTTTATGCCCCCATAGACGATAGTCGGGGGGCATATTGTTTTTGCCCTGTCTGTCTGTCTGTCTGTTTGTCTGTTTGTCTGTTTGTTTGTCAGCAACTTTAACATTGGTCATAACTTTTGAGCCAGTATAGATAGAAACTTGATATTTGGCATACATATGTATCTCATGAAGCCGCACATTTTGAGGGGTGACGTGTCAAGGTCAAGGTCATCCTTCAAGGTCAGAGGTCAAATATATGGGTCAAATCGCCGACTTTAACATTGGCCTTAACTTTTGGACCAGTAGAGATAGAGACTTGATATTTGGCATGCTTGTGTATCTCATGAGGCTGCACATTTTGAGGGGTGACATGTCAAGGTCAAGGTCAGAGGTCAAGGTCAGAGGTCAAATATATGAGGGGGCATAGTGTTTCACAAACACATCTTGTTGTATATCGGGATAACAGAGCCTTCAAGCCAGGTCTGAGGTAGATGGCCTGTGTCTAATACTTGGTTGAAGAGTTTGCAATAAAGTGGGGTTAATATGTCTTTACTTGATTCAATATATTCATTTAAAATCTGATCTTGCTGACTTGGAGATTTTCCATTTTGTAAATGTTTGATACATTGTGTGATTTTGATGTCCGTTATTGGAGAATTTAGGTACTCATTTGTATTATCCAAAGTTCTGTATCCGTCGTCCGTGATAGTAGTTTGATTTAGGTTCTTAAAGTGTTCGTAAAAGTCATTTAGGGAGGGGTTTTCTTGGTTGATTGATATGTCTTAATGAAAAAGTTCATAGTTCTTTTTATAATGTTTACTCACGTTTTGCAATCTTAGTTTATTATCAGAGTTTGGACGAGCTCTGTAATTTGTTTTCGCATCGTGATAGTTATTCCTAGCTGCGGGGCATTTAGGTCCAAACCAGGGTCTATTCCTATCAATTGTTGGGTTATTCGCAAATATTCTGTTAGGGAATACGGCCTTTGCTGCGTTGCAAAATATTGCCGATATATCTCCAGAGACATAGTCGATTGTGTCTTGGGAGTCGGGATTTTCTGTTAAATAGTCGGTTAATAATTGGATTTGAGCTGGGTCTACATTGTTAACAAAATTTTGTTTCAGTTCGTTTTGCAGATGGGATGTGACGTTTTACTATTAGATTCCACTTGATTCAAGTTATGCGATGTTCGGAACGTAAGACTTATCGCGTTGTGACCGTCGGAGAACAGAGCATCCGTTTCTAATATTTCAGTTTGAGATGATTTCAAAGCAATCGGCAGTAGCAATTGCGTAATTAATGACAGACTTATCCCTAAAGACGAACGCACCTATTGAGCGATCCTAATCTAGGCGACCATTCACTATGAACAGATTGTTATTCCTACAAACTTCAATAAGTCTCATGCCATTTGCATTCGTTCTTTTATCACAGGAACAGCTTTCCAGGGGAATACCAAGATTCTCTAGCACAACGTACTTGTCGAAGAAAGCTTGTGAGTCAACGTCAATTCCAAATACGGAGTTAAGGTGTGATTCAGACGGGACGAAGTCGGCGTGCTGACCTGTTCTACCGTTTGTGTCGCTACGAAGGTAACCCTATTTAAAATTTGAGCACTTTTCAGATATTTCATTTTCAAAATCGTCAAGATAATCTTCGTTTAAGAAGCGGGAGCTTGTCGGCGGTAAGTATCTGGAGCATAGTATAATTGGATCCTCGTTATTGGTGAATTCAGTGCTTAGTTTTATCCACATTATGTATTCTGAGGAATTCTCAATAATGTCAATATAGGGACGCGTTCGTATGCACACACGCGTATGTCGTTTAGTTTGCGTATCGTTTGCGTATCGTTTGCGCACGCGTAAGCATAAACGGGAAAGAATAACAGTTTCTCCACTGTACATCATAGCAAACAACTCTTTTATACCATAACAAACAGCTAGATTACTTAATAGCAAACAACTATATTACATCAGAGCAAACAGCTAAATTACTGAATAACAAACAGCCAGATAACTTCATACATGTAGCAAACAACTAGTTTACATCATAGCAAACAACTATAGTAAAACCCTTCAAATGCGACCACCAAAAAGGGGCATATTTCACAGTGGTAAAGGCAGGTGGTATCTTAATGCAGGCCGAAAGTTATGCAGAATGCTGCTATAGGACGCTGAAGCCACGAGTTATGTTATAAACACAAATCTGTCACTAAACACATGTCTATATCTTAAACGGTTCACAGTAGTGTATGCACTGATGTTGTCTCACACAATCATTTAATATAAGGTCTACCGATCCTTTCTGGTTTAACTTTATCTTTAATATGGACCTCCTTTTGATGAACTTTGCCAGCAGTTTGGATCCAGATCAGATTCCGAGTAGGTAGGTGGCTGATCGGGATTTAAACCGCTGGAAATTCTGGTTCCAATTTTGGAACCAGATTCAAGAAATACGCTGTTTGAGTATAGTAGAAGACGACAGTTGAAACGGTAAAGTGAACTAAGTATATCAACCTACAATGAATCACCGAGACTTGGATATTTACAGTCACACATTTTACCCCAATGGTATTCTATTTGAAATTTAAATTAGGCAAATACTGGTATACAATTACAAACCCTTTACAGAACAGAGACACATTGAAACCATTTACATGCCCAGTGTATGCACTGATGTTGTCTCGCGCAGTGACGTTAACCCATTACCTCATAGGCTAATTTAGATCCAACCAACTTAAATAAATTTACCAAAAAGGAACATTAACTAGAGAAAAGGAAAATTTTAGAATTGCGTAGTTTGAAACCATTGTGATAGATAGAGCATTTGCTCCTATTTATCACAATGGTTTCAACAGGTGACTATTGCAGAGGCGTAGAAAGGCGTCAATATGAGAGAATGGGTTAATATAAGGCCTACTGTACCGCTCCGTTCTGGTTTAACTCGATGTTTAGTATGGACCTCCTCTTGATGAACTTTGCCAGCAGTTTAGATCCAGGTCAGATGCCGAGTGGGTAGGTGGCTAATCGGTATTCAACTGTTGGAAACTCTGGTTCAAGTTTCGGGAAGATATTTAAGAAATATACCATTTGAGATCAGTAGCAGACGACAGTTGAAACAGTTAAGTACATTGCCTACCTTGAATCACCACCGTGACTCGGGTGTTTGTAGGCATACATTTTAACCCAATGGTATTGTTTGAAATTAAAATTAGACAATTACTGGTGTAGGCCTACATTGTAAACCGAACAGAAACACATTTTAACCATTTACATGCTCACTATTCATGCAAGATATAATGAATATTTAGAGATCCAATAAAAATATTTTCAAGAATAACTCCATTATTTCTGCACCAAACCATATGCTGTGACAACACTTTAGAATCGTTTCGAAGGAACAAACCCTATAATGTGACCACTCTTTAAAATTGTCTCGAAGAGTTGTCACAACAAAAGGTTTGGTGGACCAAGTAATGGTCAGAATCATCCGGGGTCCAATCTAGACCTACAGTGTTTTCATTCAACGATAATGGTGAAATCGTTAGTCCTATTATGCTAAGCACGACTTTGCTTGCATCTGACCGAGTGTCAAACAGCCAGGATCCAGATGATATGCCGAGTAACTCGGCGTCTCATCTGGATCCAAACTGTTTGACAATCAGTCACTATTGTTTCTACCACGCGGGAACGAATCGGAAGTAGGTTCAAATACAATAGATCAGACCTATTTTGACAGAATGGTAATGCTTAACCCATTAACGCTTAACTCATATTGACGCCTTTAGCGCCCCTGTAATACTTCTTGAAACCATTGTGATAAATAGAGCATTTGCTCCTTAGGAGCAAATGCTCTATTTATCGCAATGGTTTATAAACTGCAAAATTATTCAAAAATAATTCCACGAGACTGTATATCTTAATAACTAGATCTTTTTAACATAAAACGAGAATCAACATGTAAAATACTGTTGATCTTAATTGTTCGACATATCAGGTATGTCCAACAAATAAATAAGACTGTCTCCCATTTCAAAGAAAGGCCAGATCAATGGATATTTTTTTCAAAGTGCAGCTTGTAATTTATAGGGCATTCCTTTAGGCCGATTAATTCAAGCTTCTTGCTGTATCTACCCTTCGAAACTAAAACAAAATTGTCATTATAGTCAAAGGATATAGTAAATGTACAGAAACCAACAATTCCTAACCAACACAGTCGTTAGACGAGATGTGTAGGCCAACTATTGCTTAGCCTGTACATAGGGATACATATGTTGTTACTGTTGTTTTTGCCCACCAGTTAACTGCGCATGCATGAAATCGATAGGTTTGTTTACAAACGCCGATTCGGCCTATACCTATATGTAAGATGGAACATTAAAACCATCTTACGAAGTATATGAACATATCTATTTTATTATCCCCCACCGCATAGCGGAGGGGGGTTATAGGAATGACCTTCGTCTGTCTGTCTGTCTGTCTGTCTGTCCGTCTGTCCGTCTGTCCGTCTGTCTGTCCGTCTGTCCGTAACAATTTCGTGTCCGCTCCATATCTCCTATACCCGTTGAAGGATTTTCAAGAAACTTGCCTCAAATGTTAACCAAGTTGGGACGATGTGCAGAACATATGTGGCAGATATGTTGGCTCAAGGTCAAGGTCACATTTGAAGGTCAAGGGTTTTAACCTTCAATTTCCATTGCATTTTTGTGTCCGCTCCATATCTTCTAAACCCTTTGAAGGATTTTCATAAAACTTGAGTCAAATGTTAACCAAATTAAGACGATGTGCAAAACACATGTGGCAGTCATGTCGGCTCAAGTTCAAGGTCACATTTGAAGGTCAAGTGTTTAAACCTTCAGTTGCCATTACAGTTTCGTGTCCGCTCCACATCTTCTAAACCCTTTGAAGGAATCTCATAAAACTTGAATGAAATATTAAATGAATTGAGACGATGTGCAGAACCCATGCGGCAGTCATGTTGGCTCAAGGTCAAGGTCACGTTTGAAGGTCAAGTGTTCTAACCTTTAATTTCCGTTACATTTTCGTGTCCGCTCCATATCTTCTAAAGCCTTTGAAGGATTTTCATAACAGTTTAGTTAAATGTTAGCTAAATTGAGACGATGTGCAGAACACATGTGCCAGTCATGTCGGCTCAAGGTCAAGGTCACATTTGAAGATCAAGTGTTCTTACCTTCAATTTCCATTATAGTTTCGTTATCTCCTATACCCCTTGAAGGATTTTCAAGAAACTTGCCTCAAATGTTAACCACGTTGAGACAATGTGCAGAACATATGTGGCAGTCATGTCGGCTCAAGGTCAAGGTCACATTTGAAGGCCAAGTGATTTAATCTTCAATTTCCATTACATTTCGTGTCCGCTCCATATCTTCTAAACCATTTGAAGGATTTTCATAAAGCTTGAGTCAAGTATTGACCAAATTAAGACAATGTGCAGAACATATGTGGCAGTCATGTCGGCTCAAGTTCAAGGTCACATTTGAAGGTCAAGTGTTTAAACCTTCAGTTGCCATTACAGTTTCGTGTCCGCTCCATATCTTCTAAACCCTTTGAAGGATTTTCATAAAACTTGAGTCAAATGTTAAATGAATTGAGACGATGTGCAGAACCCATGCAGCAGTCATGTTGGCTCAAGGTCAAGGTCACGTTTGAAGGTCAAGTGTTCTAACCTTTAATTTCCGTTACATTTTCGTGTCCGCTCCATATCTTCTAAAGCCTTTGAAGGATTTTCATAAAAGTTTAGTTAAATGTTAGCTAAATTGAGACGATGTGCAGAACACATGTGCCAGTCATGTCGGCTCAAGGCCAAGGTCACATTTGAAGATCAAGTGTTCTTACCTTCAATTTCCATTATAGTTTCGTGTCCGCTCCATATCTTCTAAACCCTTTGAAGGATTTTCATAAAACTTGAGTCAAATGTTAAATGAATTGAGACGATGTGCAGAACTCATGCGGCAGTCATGTTGGCTCAAGGTCAAGGTCACGTTTGAAGGTCAAGTATTCTAACCTTTAATTTCCGTTACATTTTCGTGTCCGCTCCATATCTTCTAAAGCCTTTGAAGGATTTTCATAAAAGTTTAGTTAAATGTTAGCTAAATTGAGACGATGTGCAGAACACATGTGCCAGTCATGTCGGCTCAAGGCCAAGGTCACATTTGAAGATCAAGTGTTCTTACCTTCAATTTCCATTATAGTTTCGTTATCTCCTATACCCCTTGAAGGATTTTCAAGAAACTTGCCTCAAATGTTAACCACGTTGAGACAATGTGCAGAACATATTTGGCAGTCATGTCGGCTCAAGGTCAAAGTCACATTTGAAGGCCAAGTGATTTAATCTTCAATTTCCATTACATTTCGTGTCCGCTCCATATCTTCTAAACCATTTGAAGGATTTTCATAAAACTTTAGTCAAATATTAACCGAATTGAGATGATGTGCAGAACACATGTGGCAGTCATGTCGGCTCAAGGTCAAGGTCACATTTGAAAGTCGTGTTCTTACCTTCAGTTTCCATTATATTTGTTTCCGCGTCCTATTTTCTTAACAACTGGAAGGTTGAATGTCAACCACGTTAAAACCCAGGTCAATGTCTTAATTTAGGTGGCGGCGGTGGGGGATATAGCTGTCCTTTGGACTGCCTTGTTCCAGCGAACAGAGCAGACCATTATCAGACAGGCTCCTATAGGAGTCGTCTGATCTGGGTCTACCCTGTTTACAGATGCGCGAAAATACGTATATAATTACGATTACGAGTGAAGGGGTTAAATATGCCAACCTATTTCGGAGACCTCGGTTATTATCGTCGTATACGTCTAATTTTATTAACTGGGGAATTTCCAATTAGCATCTATTTTAAGAAAGGGAACTTTCGACAGACTTCCATGCTAAATATAAATAAATATGACTTTCTGTATTATATGGCGTATTGACTGAACTCTGAGAAGTTTATAGAAAAGGTCTGTATAACAGAATGCATTTTCCTGATTGGTGGAAAACCAGAACCAGAATGAAAATAGACAGCTAGCCGCTGAAAATACGTTATGAATTACAAGGTTCTGAATATCTCAGTATCTGGTACCGCTCGGAGTTTCTTGAAAGCTGTTAAATAAACGGCGGCAAATGACAATAGTAGGTTTACACACTACACGTAATTAGTAAGTTTACACACTACACGTAATTACTGTTGTAAGCAAATCCAGTAATGGGGAATATATGAGATCCTTTAGAGGGTGATTTTGAGCATTATTAAAATTGATCAAGTTCCACGAATTCAAGTAACGATCAAAACATTTTGAGTTGTATACATTTAATGTCATTTAAAACGCCATCTAAAGATGTAACCTAATTCCAGGCATTTGCTTAAACAGTGGTGCGAGGTAACTCTTCCAGTTTCTCCACAGATAATAAACGATAATAAACGTATAATAAACGCATTAGATCAAATGATTTGTTTCAGTGTTCATGAAAGAATTTAACTCCACAGAGCTAGATTGTTCAAAGGACGTGTCCCTCATTATGTATCTAATATGTTTCAATGTGATACAAGAAGATTGTCAAACTTAAGATTTTATAGTTAAAAAACAGTGTCATACCTAGACCTAAGTTAGAATAATATAAAGAAAACTTTTAATTCTCGGGGTCACCTCTATGAAATGTTTTACCTGATTCAATTAGAGAAGCGGGCACTCTATATAAAAACGCCTTTATGTTTATTCAGTGGTTAAAATAAAAACGGACCTATAGTTATGTATGAATACAATGAATTTAACAGTATGAATTTCAAGTTATCACTGTACAAGGGTTATCTAAGCATTTCCTTTTGCTTGGAGCTTACATAGAGCTCCTGATTACAAAACGAAAGTTAAAGAAGTAGACATGTTCTTATTTGTTGTAAATAACTGATTTACTCTCCAAAAATAGTTTTCTCTATATATGTACACTGAAAGGGTACTGTGCTGCGATTTCCAACTATAAAGGACAGTAAAATCATGATAACCTTTAGCTCGTCTGTCTCGAATAAAAATCGAGCTATTATGATCACTGGGTCGTAGTCGTCGTCGTTGTCGTCGTCGGCATGCAGAAACTTCAATGTAGCTAATTACTCGAAAAGTATAAGAGGTATCAACATGAAAATTCATAGGTTATTAGTAGTAGATCTTTATTACCTCCATTCATGGAAAGCTACATATACACATATAAGACAACCACATGCACATGGGAAAACCATAATTAAACGAACCAAGACATGATAGACAGGTTGACGGAACAAAATTTACAATATACAATACTAGAAATACATGTTAATGACAGATCAATATGCAATTATATATAACTCAAAATTTTGGAGTTATGGTCCTTTATCGTTTTCAAAATTGTTTGATTTAGCTGGGCAAGTATTTAATCAGACGAGCGTTGGCGCCGCGCGCCGCTCTTGTTTATCGATTTAACATAAAATTCAAGGGTCAAGACAATGGTTTCAAAGCGTCCTTTAGCAAATCGTTTTAAATTAAAAGTTACTCATTTATATATGTCTATATATTACTGCAAATAACTAAATGTTGTAATTGCATAGTAGACGCTGTTAAAGTATCTTGTCCAAATCTATTAAAATGGTTTAATTGCAATATTGATATGGCGTAATTACTGCATTGGACACATTGCTTATTGATAAGACAAGATAAGATACTCTTTATTTATAGTCGGTTTACATCAACAAATAAACACTAGCATTGAAGCTATTGTCCGACATGATCAGATTATCTAGTAACAATACAAACAAACAACCTATAAAATAGAAACCTGTAAAAATAGAAAGTATTTTAAATAAAGAGTATATCACATATATTTTCATAAGACAGTATGACGGTCGAAGGGAAGTAACTCGTAACATCCCAAACTTATCTAAGTATGAGTTAATTCCCTTAACTTAGCAAAACCTACAATCCAAAAGATGCTTGTAGAAATACCCAAAGTCCAAAATACCTACTCTCTAGCCCTGCTAGATCTCTGAGATATCAGATGCTAAGCATAAGGCCAATCTGATATGTTCTGTGATTGTTATTTTTGCTCATAAATGTATGAAATGTATCGATTATGAGGGCATCGGGGGTTGATTAGCCATTTGGCTAATCCGAGCTATAAAATATTTTATTCATTCATTTAGATTAATTAGGTTACTCTGAAAGCCTCTCATTCATTCATTCATTCAATTTTTCATAAACATTGTGCATACAGTTTGGATCCAGATGAGACGTTGAATAACACAACGTCTTACCAGGTTGAGTCAGTTTACACTCTAATTGCATTTTTCTAAATTTGAAGCAGATGACAATTTAGCCTAACTATTACTGAGCAAAGATATTTTCTCGTATTTATATTTTATAGTAATGACAGCGTTGGTAACTGACGTCACAAAAATATGTGGTTTTAATAGCGCGTGCATTCATCCACCTGAATCGTGGACAAATGGCATTTATGCATTTCATTTTTTGGTTCAACACTTAATAAATTATAGCTTTATATTAACTATTTGGATGCTCAGGTGGCAAATCAAAACTATGATAACAAATTGGATCCAGATTAGACGCCAAGTTACTTGGAGTTTTTTCAGGATCCAAATGCGTGTCCTTAAATAATAGATCTACAAATTGAAGCAGACAACAATTATTAATTATCCAGATACTGAATTTCTGATCATTGATTTTTTTGTGCATATATATCTGTGTTTTACTGTTTTGTATGGAATGCTTTTGTTTGAGGGTCTCAATTAGATTAGTCATGAGTAACTGAGCTACCCTCGTTAAATAAAGTATTTCATTCATTCATTCACTCCCATGCCGGGTACCGGATGGCTCCCTTGGTAGTAGAAGACTTCTGCACCACATCTTTTAGCTGGTCAATCGTTTCTACGTTAGAGCGCCAGTAATAATAATTGAAAGTCACATTTCAGCGTTGTTACTGATACAAGATATAGAATACCGTTTATTGGGCTGCGAAAGCAGCCCAACATTATACGGCTTTGAATTTTGCCCATGCGTTTCTGCGGTCCTGTGTTTCTATAAATGCCAATCTTTTTAATAAATATGGTTTGCTGTGAGACAAGTTTTTATTTATATATATTCATTTATTTTATTTATTTTCATTCATATATTTTTCTCAGCATATTTTGGTCGGGGATATTTCTTTCTTTTCTGCCATGATCCAGTTTCAGTGAAAATGCTAGTGAATTAGGTATAAATCAATAAATTCAAACTCCGTAGCATACATGTAGCTGTCAGCGTGGTGTAGGGGTTATAACGATGGACTATGAAACGTGAGGTTGTGGGTTCGATACTCGGTGGAACCTGAATTTTTTTTTCTCATATTTTCTTAGCACCCTTAGTATACGTGCTTTTGGTTTAAAACCATTTTGTACATAAAAATATAAGACCTTTGTTTGCATTTTGGCTTTGTTAAAGTTATTTAGCTGAGACATTTTACTCGTGGTTTTGTTGACCGTTTTGTATATTTCACCATTGTGAATTTGAATTTGCTTCAACTTAACTGTATCTTATACTAGCCTGTTCTGAATTTGGGTAATAAATAAATGAAAAAGTTAATGGGCAGTGAGTCGACCTATCGGAATAATTTCATGTAGACTGTAGGTATGGGAGTTTGTATGCCTTGTGAACATCACTTAATGTGATAATGGTTTCTACGTCAGTGTGTTTCAGCAAATGAATAACATTGATCTGTGACGTAATGTGTATTATTGGTGTCAAACACAGGTATTATGCATCATGGCTCATTAAAACATTCCCCCGTTTCTGCTACATGTATTAATTCATACATAACAGTCAATGTTTTCCCAATATTGCTCCCTCTTTTTCTTCTATCCTGCTTAAATACATGTTACGCAGCCATTTTATGCTTGCGTAAAACCTTGCTTGTTCGCAGTGTAATGCATTTGAATTTTTTTCATGAATAATACTTTCTTGAAGTCTAAATAGTACAAATATGTAGGATATCAAGATCAGGTCCAATATCCGCAATTTTTAAGTGTTACATTGTAGATTCACACTGTTGTAAGGCGATCGCAACTTCAAGTTGGGACCGTCATTCATTATATCGTGGACTAATTTCAATTTATTTTATAACAATGTTAAAACTTTGAAGGCAAATCATGATTCTATTCGGGTTGATCTAGAACTAGTTATCGAATACGCGTTTCATTTGCTGCATGTTATCTAGATGTAGAACTAATTATCGAATACGCGTTTCATTTGCTGCATGTTATCTAGATTCAAATGGAGGAATGGAACATTTCCAGCATAAAATATTTCCACCACCCGGCATTATTTTCAACCAGAACACGGAGCTACAAATGCAAACAAACATGGTGTATTTAAATGCGTTTTCAACATACTAGATCTACATCCATTTTATATAGTCTTACCATATAAGTATAGGCACATAAATATCTTACCTCTAAGTCACTGTCCAATTGT